>JALLAZ010002225.1:0-10547 GCA_036939755.1 Stephanodiscus triporus | reverse complement strand
CCCCCCCCCGGCACCGCCACATACAGCAATTAGCCAACATGCTGCGGGACAAGTCTATGTCATTAAATCTAGAGCATATAATTGTTTTTACTATTTAGAAGCTATTTAAAGGCATGGCGCATTGTCGGTGCGTCATGCTTGTGTTTTCCAGTTGCTATTAGATGGCATGATGATTCCTCGCAAACCTAACAGGCCTAATCGATCGTGTAGGGTATTTTGAGCTGATTGGGCATTTTAGGTGTGCAAGAATCAAAGAAATGAACTCGTTGAGTGAGGTCATCACCGCCCTCATTCATCGGAAATTTTACCACGGTGAGAGCAAGACATACGAATGGCGGTGCCGTCCCAAAAGAGTCCCGATTAGGGAAAGAAGTCTTCACCTGTGGTACTAGCTACGTAGGAATTCAAGATTGCATGATCCTTTTTTTCGTGAAGCCCACTGTAGAACACGCGGTTTAAGCATAATGCGGCACAAGAGAATCGCAAGAAAGGCGGATCGTACGTACATCCCCACTTCTCGTTTTTGCTACGGACCAATTTCCGCCAGTGGCAGCCATGGTTTGTGATAGTTGTTGTTAGCGATTGGGGCCCAGCCCCCCAAGGGCTGCAATTCCGCAACCGTGGGTGACATCACAAGTGGGGGCGGGGAAATCAGCGTGTGCAATCCGCAAACGTACATCAGCCTTGCCGCTGCTCATCAATCATCCTCCCTTCATCCATTTGCAACCTTCTTAAATTATCCCGACGAAGATGATATCAGTGCCTGGATTTACAAGTCCATTCACTTTGCAAGACGCTAAGCCACGACCATGGGTGCCATTGCCAGAGGGGGCGGGGATATCGGTGTGTGCGACCTCGAAACAATATCAGTCATGCCATCATAGCATTTGGGTCGAGGTGCGGTTGATTCGGAATGATCACACCATCTAAAACTATACCTCAGTCATTTGACAAAATTAGTTCTTATCAACTCTCAAATCCATCCAACGATTTTATTTTATTTTATATTGAGGTGGTGGCAGTGGCGGCGGTGGTCCTGCATCCGGGAGAGAGTGCTCCGGGTGGCCGAGATATCCGGTACCGACTGCGGCAGTGTCGAGCTTCTGTACTACTTTGATCTGAACACGATCTTGACCTTGCCTGACACAAATCATGATCGTGATAGAGCTCACGGACCACATCCCCGCGCGGCTCCCCCCGCGATGGACGGGCCAATTTTTGTCTTGAGGGGAAAACTGGAAGTGCCCAAGGCGGGAGGTGTGGGGGCAATCTAACGAGGGTTGTGCTCTCTTCGTGTCGCACGAGTTTTTATTTTTGGGGGCTTCCATACTCATTGTCGATTCCCCGATGCCATGGCGGTCAGGTTGTTCGATGTTTCGCTGTCGAGGACGGCCGCGCCTGAACCTTTGTCGAGTTAGACGCAGAAACTCTCGCAGAGGAAGGAAAAGTGAAGAAATTTCACCGAAACGGACACGTTGCATGATGATTGTGCTCACGTGCAAGGCCCACGTTGGGGGGGGGGGGGACTTGGGCCATGGACCTACTTAGCAGAGATAATCTGTGATGGTTCGATGCAGAAATTACGACAGATCAAAAATCGGTTTGCGTATGTTTCTAGTAGCTGTTATCTTGCTCATTAAACACTTCTGGATTTAAGGGGCTATCTCATCAACTCTAAAGGTCAACGAAGTTCTTTCACCGCCGCTTCAAATCCTCGAGGGTGCCGGAATAATGCAGTCCCTTTGTGTGATCCGTTGTGGGAAAAAGATGGAATGACATGACAGATCAGAACAAATGATGTGTAAGTAAACATCAATTGTGGATTCAAACTCACCTGCTACTAAGATATCCGCACCTGCATCAGTCACTACCGAGCTGGTGCTATTATTGACGCCACCATCGACAAGGATCTTCAAATCTATCCCTCGGGGGCTCAAGCTCTGGTCTCTGTACTGTCGAAGCGATTCAATCTTTTGAATCGCCACGTGGTTGAACTGCTGGCCACCAAAACCAGGTTCCACCGCAAGGACGTCAACGAGATCTAGCATGCCGGTGTCGAGCAATGGAAAAATGGTCGCGACGTCTGTTTCGGGATTGATTGATACGCCACAGGCCATCCCCAACGAAGTTATGTCCTTCGCGAATGCGATGGCCGAGCTCAATGCATCGTCGAGCTCGTCTCCTCCGTCGTTCCCGTCCCCCATGGCCTCCCACTGAAAAATGATCCGAGTGGCGCCCGCGTCGGCCATGGGCCGGGCGTACCTCTGGGGACGGTCGACGCATAAATGCACGTCCAACACGGGATCCGCGAATCGTTTGCGTATGCTGCCGACCATTTGAGGGCCAAAAGTCAGCGCATTTGGCGAGTCAAGGAATACGCCATCGAATACATCTACGTGCAGCCATGGACACCCCGCGTCGAGGCATTTCTTTATCTCGCCTTTCATGTCTGACCTGCGCATGGGAGTGAAATAATATTGCACAGTCAATGACATGGACTTGAACGTGCGTTTGACGTGGACGACGCGGAACTTAAATTTAGACTCACCAATCGCATGCCAGGAGGGAGGGTGAAATAATTGGCTCGTCCTTCGGTGGCACCGCACCGTGCAGCTGATGTCGACCGTTGTCATCATCGACGTTGCCCCCTCGGTGAATGATGCGACGCCGCGCGACGATGCCCCATTTTCCGGCCATCTTGCCTCTGCCACGTTGAAACGGCCTCGTCCCCTCCTCCTCGACGTGGTCGCGTCCGCCGCCTCTCGACTCCGCCGACGCGCGGAGGACGTCCCTCGCCCCCGACGGCCCGACGCTCGTGCGCGCATCGTCCTCTTGCTCGTGCGTGGGCCGATCGCACGATGCTGCCCCAACGACCTCCCGTCGGATCTCGATCGTTCGTCTACCCCGGACCGCGTCCTCCCTCGCGGCCCCGTCGACGCGCGGCAGGAACGATAGGAGGAGGAACGCCGTCGTCGTCAGAAGGAGCGACGACGACGTCGACGGGACGCGTCGTCGACGGGCGGCGACGGCCGTCGGGAGCGTCGTCGGCGACGTTCGGGCCGCCGCCGAGGATGACGACGATGACGAGGAGGAGGAGGCGAAGGGGGGGGGGCGACGCTGCTTCCTCTTTGCCATGTTCGTGCGGCGAATTTAAGCGAAAGCTGGGGCGTTCAGCGTGTACGGTGAATGATGATGAATGAGGAAGGATGCAAAATGAGACAACAACACCATCATGGCCGGCCTTACCTTGTTTCTACGTACGTTGGTAGGATATGGTACGTACTCCCGAGGAGCTGCCCTGAACCAAAAAAAAAGCCACACAAACCAACGCCCCGGAACCGAATGATATCGCGCCGTGCGCCGAATGCCGCGCGTGGACGGAGGTATATCATGCCCGGCCGCGGCACTCGCAGTCGTGCCGCGGCGGTCAGTCTACGTTCGATGACGAGCAGCGACGGCGATTCGAACGACGACGACGACGACGACGACGACGAGAAGGAGCGCCGGCGCGGGGGGGGACGAGGATCGTTGCTTTTCCTGTCGCCCTCCAACTGGCCGGAGCCCGACGCGTCCGCGGCCGGCACTCGCACGATGGCCCTCCTGCGTCACTTTTCCTCCCATTGTCCCCCCCTCTTCGACTCGGTCCACTTCGGCTGCGGCGCCGGGGGGGGGATGCCGTCGTCGTCGTCGTCGTCGTCGTCGTCGATATTCTGGCATCGGATACGTCCCAACAGGGCCGACGAGATGCACGAGCTCCTGAATCGGATAAACGACGATCACGGCCCGATACGGGCCGTGGTCTTCGACAGGTTCCACGCCGAGGAGGCATACTCGTTCCGCGTTCGCGATACGTGCCCGAACGCCCTCCTCGTGTTGGACATGCAGGACGTGCACTCCCTTCGATTGGGCAGGCAGCAAGTCGTCGAGGAGATGGACGACGATCCGACGTCCGTCGCGATGATGACGGACCGACTCGCGAGCGCCGTCGCCGAATTCGTCCCGTCGTCCCCCAATCGCGACTCCCGGGGGGGGGGGGGGGGGGGGGGGGGGGGGGGGGGGGGGGGGGGGGGACTCGAGAGACGACGAGGGAGAGCGCGCGATGCGTTCCTGCGCGAATTGGCGTCCGTCCACCGATCGGACCTCGTCCTCGTCTGCTCCGCGCCGGAGATGGGGATGCTCGTCTCGTGGGGCGTGCCGGCTTGGAAATTGGTCCTCGCCCCCTTCTTCTGCTCGGACGTCGACGTCGACGTCGACCGTACCGGGACGACGATGTCCCTCCCCCCCTTCGGGGGGAGGCGGGACTTCGCCTTCGTCGGGGGATTCCGACATCCGCCGAACGTCGACTCCGTCCGCGTCCTGCGTCGGGAGGTGTGGCCGCTGATACGCAGTCGCATGCCGCGCGCGAGGGTGCGCGTGTTCGGGGCGTACCCGACGCCCGACATCCTGTCCCTGCACGACGAGGACGTCGGCTTCCTCGTGCGCGGGAGGGTGGACGACCTCGACGACGCGCTCCGTCGATCTCGCGTCCTCCTCGCACCCCTTCGCTTCGGGGCCGGGATCAAGGGAAAGATCGTCGACGCGTGGAGGTGCGACTGTCCGGTCGTGACTACGCGCGTTGGCGCCGAGGGCACGACGACGACGACGACGACGACGACGAAGACGGCGATCGACGACGACGGCGGCGACGACTTGGGGGCACGGACGACAATCGCGGACAACTGTCGTTGGGGCGGGATTATCGCGGACGACGCCGTCGACTTCGCGAAAGCGGCCGTCGAACTACACGAACGCGAGGATCTCTGGAATAGGTGCCGCGATAACGGGACTGGATCATTACGACGGATTTTCAACGGTAGGGTAAATCTCCCCGTGGTCGAACGCGGAATACGCGACGGCATCGCTGATTTAGCGAAACAAAGGACGATGGACATTTTTGGTTCCATCCTTTGGCGAGACGCCAGGAGGAGCACGGAATACTTCAGCAGGTGGATAGAGTTGAAGGAAACCTTGAATGGCGCGAAGGACAAATGACAGCAAACCTGAGTTTGGCCCATCAATCACCAGTCGAATTTATTGCGTGAGACCCATTATTATTGCATTTTAGAATAGCGATTAAGAGTTATTAGTATTCTCACTCGATATGTGGCCTACCAGAAGTTTTGCAAGGGTTTATCCGTAGCCTCTCCTTCAATAGATTGGACTTCATACGCCAACAAGCTTTTCGCTCAATTCCCAAAATCGCTTTGCCCTGCCATTGCTGTCGCTAGCCCGGGCCTCCTTGCTCACCTCCCTAACATCGATAAGTTGGGAAGTTTAATTCATAATATGGTACCATACAGTACGATACCTTTTTATCGGGTTACAATATCATTTAATGCGTACAAACAATGATCTGCTAAAATGAAGAGAATACCACTACGATTAGATGCAATGAAGTGGTAGAAAGGATACAATACATCATTAAACGATAGGAAAACTAGACAAACCCATCAGACCAATCCACCAACTTGATGTACTACTAAATTCAAATCACTTCGTCACAGTATTGGTAGCTTGATATACCATCAATCGCTTCTGGATTTACCTAGTATGCGAATGACTCATGATGAAAGTCCACCCGGATATGCTTGCTGTTTTTCTTCATCGACGCATCCCAAACTTGATTAACCATGCTGTGTTTAGTAGTCAAAAATAATGACGCGGACATAATTAGAGAACATTATTGGAGTAATAAAAAAGACATCATGTTGCATACCTTCCAGGGCCACATGCAAATATAAGAATCGAAGAAGAACTCGCTTCTACAGCCTGCGCTGTGCACTCATTCATCATATGCGGTAGGTCTGGTCTTGAATAAAATATGGGTCTTGATTCGTTCTTGTGCACGGATTTTTCGCGAGTTACATAAATGGATACTTCCAACAGTGGCAATGAGGGCTCGTGCATCGAGAGCTCGCGGTAGATCAATAATTGGTCCAGGAACAGCGTAGCGTCTGCCTCAAAGGGCATTACCCAAATAAGATGCACAGTCTTCATGCAATGGTAGGATTTTTTGGGTTGCTTCGCCTCGCCTTTCTCATAGATATCCTTTATGATACTGATTGCTGGGGTTATGCCGATCCCTCCGCTGACTAGAACAAGGGATCCATATCTGCGATAGTTGAATGACAGGTTACCGTAAGGCCCGTCAACACGAATCAGTGCTTGTCTGTTCTCGGATGCGCATTTCTCAGAGTAGTCTGCTATCCTTTTGGTGTGATTACCCAACCTAACATGGAGAGGGAAGCAGACATTTTGAAAAAAACACATGAGTGAAACTGATCAGAGTAAGAGGAAGTAGCAGCTGCGGCTAAAAAAATCAAGAGAACTTACGCCCTTATATAAAGGTCAATGAAGGGTTGGCTCGGACCCGATGCAATGGAGAAGGGCTGCAGATTGTTGGGGGATCAGCCATAATGATGTGCGTGAGGCATTCAGGCGACGTGAGCAAATATGAGGGGCCTGCGCACAAAGGCAAATATAATAATCACCAACTCACATGCCATTCAGTGAGCGACAATTCTGGAAAGTTCACCACCACCCATTGTCCGACCGTATTACGACCAAGCAGCTGGTTGAGTGGTGTTTTGCCGATCCTGACAAAAGTAGTCTTCCCACCTTCCCCCGCAGGTTCTATGCGTATAGTCTTCCTTGGTAGTTGTGTCCACACCATATGCAAAATTTTGTCAATGGCGTAAGATGCGACGGCTGCCAATATGAAGGGACGCGCACCGTGGGCATGCAGGTAGATGCAAACAAGGAATCCAACAAAAGCTATGTGACTCCAGTAGAAAAGGTTGAAATATTTCCGTCGAATCCAGTTAAGTGAGGATATTGTGATGAAGATGCCAAAAATCAGTGCAATGAAACCGGTCTTGTACACGCGATCGGACATGAACTCCAGAAGGCGGTTGAAGTAGAAACAAGAATGAATAAATGACATCAGCACAGTTACTCGGCCAATGAACTGATGGTACACAATGACCTGGTCAAACGCCATACCAAGGAACCAGGTGAAAACGCTGTTCTTTATTGCCGATATCACAAGGAAGACGATGTTCCCTGCCGCTAGTGAGCCAAATCCAACATTCAAGTCGTACGGACTCAGTAGCAACGCAAGAGAATTAAGTCCGAGATAAAACAGACAGAACACCAGGTCTCCATTTGATGAATGTGTCCCAAATGCACGTTTTCCAAAAATCTTGATCCACACAGAACGCAATCTAGTATTTCTTTTTTCTCTGTACGCAATAATGCTGGACTGGACTGGTTCGGCATCTGATTCGTTGCGTAATCGACTTATCTCCATGGCGTTGTGGTATTTTTTATCAAGCCTTGACAATGTATTCCCATCTGTGATCATACTTGAAGATGAAGGATCAATTTCTATTCCCTCATGGCAAGAATAATCAGGTGGAGTAGGAGGAAGGGCTGATCTCAAGTCGTCGCTATGAAAGGACCCGTCCGCACTGCTCATGTTATTAGTGTCATCAATGATCACGCGGTTCTCTAAACATTTCCCCGGAAGAGGTTTCTCATTCGAACGATGAGAATTGTACCAATGTTTGTAATTCCGCAACACTAGCGCGACCACAAAAAAAGCGGAGAGGCCATAGCATAACAACGACCCGGGCGAAACAGCCAGCATTCGAGGAGCAATCATGTGACTTATCGACGGGTGCCACCTCGGGAGGGTGAAACCCTCGTCTATCAGATCGTCGATATTCGGATGATCCGGAGGCTGATGAGCCATGAAGAGATGATGAACCATTGGGTGATGTTTGAACGGAGGTATGATCATCTCCTTCGAGAGGGCCCGATGGCCGCTGTACACCGAAAATGGGATATCAGTCGGCAGCACCTCGATGCCCATTGATTCTTCGGTCTCAAGGATGGGTTCAGCTGCTGGCGATCCCGACTGCAGATCTTCCTCGATATTTACTTCGACTTCTTCGAGAGAATCCTCGTCCACGATCGGCTGATTGTCTTCGATGTTAACCGTGTCTTCTTCGAGATCCTCCTCCTTGATCGGCTGGTTATCTTCGACATTAACTTCGGCTTCTTCGAAGCTGAATTCGGAACCTTGGGATAATGTTGGCACCTCGATGCTCGTTGATTCTTCGGTCTCAAGGATGGGTTCAGCCGTTGGCGATCCCGACGGCAGATCTTCCTCGATATTTACTCCGAATGCTTCGAGCCAATCCTCGTCCAAGATCGGCTGGTTGTCTTCGATGTTAACCTCGTTTTCTTCGAGCGAATCCTCCTCAACGATTGGCTCGTTGTCTTCGACATTAACTTCGGCTAGTACTTCAGCTAGTGCTTCGAAGCTGAATTCGGATGTCAGGACCGTTCCCGTCGTGGCCGTTGTAGTCGTCGCTGTTGTTGTTGTTGTTGTCGTCGTCGTCGTCGTGAAGGCACCAATTCTTGGGATCATCGATATGTCGATGTGCCAATCCGGCAATTCCCGGATTTGCTGTTCAAAGAGACCGTCAATGTTCGGATGATTTGAGGGAAGCAAATCGCTCAACTAGAGGAGGGAAAAAAAGAGTCGGTTGACCCATCATCAGTGCATGGGAAGACACTTTCAATCAACAAATATAAAACTGCGAGAGAGGAGAGAAACACACTCGACCGTACCAAATCCATCACCACGGGATGTCCCTGCGGTAGGGGCTCCCCCAGCATGTAATTTTCAAGGACGTCCGGATGATCAAAGTACACGATGGGGAAGACTTCATATGGCGTGGCCTCGGGTACGAAGTATTGATCGAGTCCCGGATGATTGTTTGGCAATCCATCCGGCGCGTACAGGAAACCCTGCATCACGAGGGATATTATTTTTTTAGGGATTGCAATTGAATGAATTCACTCCAATCAAGAACGTTAAATCACTCACGTCGTCACCATCGAAAAAACGGTGATTCTTGTTTTCGTAGGATTCTATGAATCCCTGAAAGTCTTCATCCTCGTCCAGCAGGGGATGGCCGGGAGGGGCAGCGATCTGTTCGTGCGATGAGGCAAACACGACGACGTAATTATGGGGGGCGTGAGGCGGGGTGACATGGATGGGTCGGTTTTCCAATTGAGTTGGAGGAAGAACAGGGTGGGGGGAGATGGCCGCGCGGGCGGGGTGGCGGTGAGATTTTAGATAATCCAATAATTAAATAATATAGGGAAAAGGGAGGGCTGTGGAGATTCAGTCTACCATGCATGGCGAACTCACATATTCATCGGCAACGTACTGCAAGGTAGGATGCCACCATGGTAGCTTGTACTGTTGCCCCGATGCCACCTCGCAACCGATTAGTATGGAAGATACGATCACGATCAACGTTGACTTCATGATACGCAATAGAATCCAAGTAGCTCTCTAGCGGTTGTATTGTACTGTTTGAGAAGCGGGTTGTGCTAGACGCGGGCGAAGGCCGCGTTGTTTTTCTCGTTGTTTATGCTCAGTCCCGATGACTTATGTCCCAGGCGCATCGGGCGGGATCTGTTCTGTGGACCATAATATTTTGTTCCCGGTGCGGACATAAAATTGTCTGGAAGAGTGTTCAGGACGTGAAACGATTCTTTCTGGAGGCCGTAGGGTACTTCGATAAGAAAAGCGAAAGTGACTTCTTGATCTGTGTGGCTGAACGGAAAAACTTGAAAGAATCTTCGCTCACGCACGGCTATGTGTAGAAGGACAAATGCAGGAAAGCTGGCTATGGTAGATAAATATACTCCGTGCGTCCGACGCGTGGAACTTTTCAACAAGAAAGCCAGCCAGCACCTCCGATTTTGAGTCTGTGCCAAGAATTTTCGCGGGCAAAAAACTGGGTCGTGGGACACACCGAAAGTCGACCTTCTATTTTAGATTACTTTGTTTTTATTGCATTTTTGGAACAAGCTCCACGAGGACAATAATTTTGGTATGTAAAATTTTACATGAAATTGAATTTTGGTTGAGACAAAAAACATACTCCTAGAAGTTTTGTTAGTGGCAGCCTAACAAACGTGGAAATGGAGTGACCAAAAAAGATTCAGTGTGACCAAATGATTCAGGTTGCTTCTTTCTTTCTGAGAATGATTTTTTTTTTTGTGATGCTTATGCAGCGTGATATGGTATTTCCCTCAACTCCATTGCTGCGTGTTCTACGGTATTTTCCCTATGGGAATCTACGAATCAAAAACGCTGCGTAGACGTTCGGAGAGTCCCTTTGCACGAGTCACGGGGTCTTGCATGAATTTTGGGGTCATGTTCGTCGTTCGCGTTCCCATTTTTCCATTCATCCATGAACGAAATATCACTCGATCGCAATCAGGAGAAGCAGCAGAGCAAGAGCAAGACAACGACGCCACAGGCGACAGCGCCCGACAGAACCCAAGCGACGACCCAGCTCGAGTCGTCATCATCATCCACAAACCCTATCACCCCCGCAGAATACATTTTTCGCCAGGCGATGATCGTACCACAGATGTCGCCATCATATGAGACGGTCGAGGTCGGCCTAAGCAAGCGCGAT
>JALLAZ010002217.1:0-11046 GCA_036939755.1 Stephanodiscus triporus | reverse complement strand
TTCGCGCAAGGGTGGGATAAAGTGTTCAAGGGTGGGCGGGGGGTGTATCGCCATGATGAGGGGGGGGGAGGTAAAACGCGACTTGATTTCACGGGAGTGAAAGGTATGCATGACGTGGAACTCGTGCCTTCATTTTTTTTGTTCCAAAAAATAAATTGGCGGGAAGGCTTTTATGCACCCCCTAGAACGATGTGGCCTTCGAATTGGTGACCATTGTTTGTGCTTTTTTGTGTTGCCAAGTTTTTACTATGCCTCTCCCCCCACTCAACAACTGATAAACCCCCCCCCTCCCCCATCATTTATATAACGTTATTAAATAGTATTTTATCATCATATGATCTTACCATCGTAGAACATCATCATATCGGCACCATTTTGGTGGCTGCCATTCGCCATGGTCACAGTGCATTTAACTCGAGTTTTTCTTGGCAGGAGCCAATAAAAACATACCAAGGCCTACGTAGGAATTAAAATGTCTGGACTGCTACAATAAAATGGGGAATCATTTTAGGGGGGGTCATACGCCCAATCCTATCCAAAACCCCGATAGGGGTGACCCAACAACACCCAAATGGTCCATATTGCACCGCGACCGGTGGTCGTAACCCCATTTTTGGTGAAATGGCGGCGCTTTGTCCGGTCTTATGGTTAAGTCTGGTACTGCTGTCGTCATCGGCAGGGCTATCATTGTATTCGTTCATCTGAGATGCTAAAAAAAATCTCAAGGTTGAGTGATTTGAGGGGGCTTGCCCCCAAGGTGGGTACGTAGGAGTGTATGTATGGAAATACTCTAGATATCATGTTCTCATTCATGTGCATCACCATCTTCTCACCCATCGTTCGCTTTGTCAGAATTCTCCGAATTTTCGAGTCATGTGACTTGGCTGTTGATAAATAGGAGTAATAGCGGGCACACGAATGAACGTCTTCACGAGAAAGTCTGATTTGTCTGAGCCCTCCTAACACGAAAACTCTTTCTCAGTCTTATTATCGGAGTATCACACATAGAGACATCTATCGTGGTTCGTGGCATTGCGACCGTTCCGATCCGGTGCGCCGCCAACCCAGGCAGATTGCTTGGTGCCCGACGCACATGCCTCACCAACAACCCGCAACGGATACTCACAATTTCACAATTCAAACAATATTTTGTCCCGCAAGCTTTGGCGCATACATAGATACCTTCCCTTCACTGTGTTGTCGTCCCACCGATCACAAAAACAAAGTTTCCAAGAGAGCACATCATTTTGACGTCTCATAATAAAAAAATTCTATCGGAGATTGAGCACTTGTCAGCATTATCTCACAAACTCCACTGCAGCACAACGCAATGCTTCATCCACCGAAGAGTCGTTTCTACCTCCACCTTTTTGCGCTGCTGCCATCGGCGATAGCGACGACGACGAAGACGTTCAAGTTCACCGAGGACTTCCATCTCAAGTTCCAGTCCCTCGAGACTGCCATCGCCCCCGAAAATACTGACGTGCTGTTGTCTGCGTTGAATGATTACGCAGAGGAATTCACAAGAGTATGGATCGATCAAATTGAATCTACGCTCCTGGGTGGAGGATGCACCGTAGGTGGCATGCTACCTCCAGAATTTTCAATCTGTGATTGGAAGTATCCAGACAAATATGACATCAACGAGCTGCCTGTGGCCGGACAATGCTACTATTATGCTGATGATACATCAGCTTTTGTGAGTACCGTGTTCTCGTTGAACCTATCTAATATGTACACCTACATCATACATCGCATCTCTTACATAAATTTGATTTCCTTGATAAAAAGGTGCAACGTGCGTACTACAAGATCACCGGCTTGGAGATAACTTGCCCTGAAGATTTCGACTTCATCGATCTTGAAACGGATGTACGTCATGCCCAAACTTAATGTTATATGCATGTTCTCTGTGATTGATATCACCTGACAAAACAATTCTTCCATGCATCTTCCTTCAGGTCTACACAAATGCTGTGTTTGAGGGGACAGATTTTGCTGATACTGTCAACAAGTGCGGTGGAGACGAAGCATCTCCTTGTCTTTTTGCAGCAGTGTCGACCGTGGAATCGATTAGCTCTGAGATTTGCACCGCTGAGCTATTCATTAATCGTTTTATGGACATCCCAGTTTACCTCAAGTGCTTGACCACCGGGTATGGTCCACGGATTGCCAACAAAATGATCAAGGCATTAGACGAATTTTTCGAGCTGAACATTATACCGGTCCTAACTGGTTTGATAATGGAGCAGGTTCCACAAGGCTTTGTTTACAACTTTGTCTCGCCATATGCCAGCGATCGTAAATATTGTGGGCACGGTGCGTACTACGCAAATGGGTTCCTAGTTGATCAAGTTCCATGCAACGATGGTACTATCATTACCAAGTTCATGTATGGTTTTGATGTCATCTATTACAGGCCTAAGGATTTTGCCGGTGTTTTACTCGAAGACGAAGACATTCCAAAGATTATTGATCTGATCTTTGAGCAGAAAGATTTCCTCTCCTTTTTAAAGGTCCAGTATCCGGGAGACGATTTAATTCAAGATTTAACCTTGTGCACTGTGATTGATCCTGATGAGTGTGAAGCAACATTTCCTCCAACTGAAAACCTCACGCCCCAACCGAGCAAATCTCCCAGCTATTCTCCCGTCTTTCCAGAGGTGATACTTACCCCCGCGCCAACCATTCCACCTACTTCTGAGATCCCTACTCTCTTCCCCACAATTACCAACCCACCAACCAAAGTATACGAGCCAACATCATCTCCAACAGTCACATCATCCCCAAGCAGCGCACCGACCCCTATCCCATCGACTTTGAACCCAACTCAGGGTAATTCTGAAGCCGGTGAGAAACCCTACGACTGAATTTCATATTTGTGTCGCTGAACCTGCCATTGTCTCACATGGATTGTAACTTCGCCTTGAATTCCAGCATCCTCGATCATGACGCTGTTGCCGACTTCTCTTACTCCAGACACTCCTCAGCCAACTTGTCCCAATTGCATCATACATCCCGATGACCTTGAGCCGGATAAGTGCCCGATCGTCACTACTGGAACATGTGGTGGTGGCGACAGAGGGTAAGCAGCTCGTATCATTTTACATTTTGTATACTGCTTTGGTGGACTGAGCATCGCATCCATCTTCGTTCAATTTTTTGTAGTGACGGGATTTGCCCATTCGCAGGCTATTGCTGCTCGAAATGGGGTTGGTGTGGGACGACTACCGAGTAAGAACATCTGCAAATTATTCGCGTACTTATTTTTATTCTTTCTTCTAAATCTCCTCCTTCTCCCACTTGCACTGATTTCTTCGAATACTCACAGGTATTGTGAAGACGACTCAAATGTTCCCACTCCCAGTACCATCGACGGAGCGCCACCGGCCCCAACCTATTCGATTGAAGCAGGCCAATGTGCGATAGGCGAGGTCGGTGATGGATTTTGCCCCGATGAAAACCATTGTTGCAGTGATTATGGCTATTGCGGTAGCGGTGATCAGTACTGCTACACCACCAAACCATGTCCCGATGAAGGAACGGTCAACGAAGGGACAGCCAACGACGTTAATGAGGAAGGAACATGTGGTGGTACGTGTTTCGATGATACTGCTCTTCGTCTACATCCATGAATCGAGACCGACTCACTTTGTATTTTTTGTTCAGGCGGAGGCGTTGGCAACGGTATTTGTAATGATGGCCTTTGCTGCAGCCAGTTTGGGTTCTGTGGCGAGGGCGAGCTCTATTGTACAGGACTGAATGATTTGCAAGAATCTGATGCCGCGGTTGAAGAATCTGAGGAAATTCGTAATAGCTCTCCTCTTCCTGACGGCCTTAAACCGGACTTTGGATTCCGCTGCGGAATCACAGAGGTAGACGCACGATCCAATTGCAAGCCAAAGTGCACACATCATTCCCAATGCGCTGAAGGAGAAGAGTGCTGGGGAATCCAACTGAACTACTGCAATGCTTTTGAGGAGGGTGAGCACCCCGTGTGCACAGATCTTGACATTGCAGACAATGACTCAAGATGCGGTTTTGACGAAGCTGCTGCTCGCGGATATTGTGGCGTCAAATGCAGTAGCGACGCCGAATGCGGTGATCGGGAGTTTTGTTTCCCCACCTTGCTGAACTTGTGTGAGTGCCATGAAACCAGTCCCGAAGCTGAAGAAAACTCCATAGGTGAGTATCGAAAATGACATTCGTGTTCTTCCTGCTTACCCCCCAAGCGAGCAACCCACATGCCTACTTGTCTCTTGTGCTCACCAAAGTGTTTTTCGAGGCGAAGTCCCTCATCAGTCCATACTTTGTTGCAAGCGACCCAATGAACAATGTTGAGGGGAAGCCGAGGAACGCTTCAATCAAATCACGTTTAAGTGTTGTTGCAACTCTGTTGTTGGCATTCGCCTCGATGACATTTTAGCACCCGCATCAAGTCTGCATTGATCAATAGAGCCTTAGGAGTCAATATGCACGACTATTAGCTACCTGGGCACAAGTGAACTCATTAACAGAGAATAATTGTCAGAACCTGTGCACCGTTGTGCACTTCATTCCACATTCCCTGTTAGCAAAGGGGAATGTTACATAATATAGTGAAAAAGTAGCAGCTGTGAGTCTTGAACAATAAAAGATAGCAGAAAATCTTACACCTTTCACATTCTTCTACTCTCGAACTCTTCAATGAACATTTTTCCATCCCTCCCAGAGCATTTACCTACCATAGTCCATTTCGCCAGCCATTCATCCATTTCGATCTTGGCTTCGACCCTATCGCTTAATGGCATACATGCATCTAGAACTGCTTTCAAGGAATGAACAAAATATCTTTCGTACGATTGCTTCATAACCTCTGGCTCCGCCCGTTTTCTTACGTACTCAGTCCCTGAATCAGATATCTTACGCGCTTCATCACTATTTGCTCGTATTGCTCTCTCAAGAGAGACAAGTCCTAAATATTATTCAACAGTAGAAATGGAGGGCATGCCGCACGGTGAACATTGGCCATCACAAGATAAACAAACACAACTGTCCTTGGGAATGCAAGAAACTTACCTCGTTAACAGGGACGTAATGAACCCATGGGATGAGGTCATCGTGAAAATAATCTTTTGCAGAAGTCACATGATGGAATAGAAGTCCAGGGAAAGCCAACTTCTCAAGGGTTCCAAACCATGTAGTACCACCCCCGCCACCCAAGTCAAGGTGAATTTTGTAGTTCGACAGTTGAGATAAAGCTACTTCGATTCCAAAGTCATGATACGGCTCATACTGTACTCCCGGCTGCACAACTGGCACCCCGTAGACTTGCGATCTGACGATGAATTTAGCATCAATCCACATGTTTCGATGCTGCTGTTGAAGTTGTATTCCGTTTTTGCTGGCACCGATCACTTCTTTCGCATCCAGCTGAGCCATGGTTGATAGTGCCGTAACCTTCCATCGAGGAGTCAAATTATCCCAACCTTCTAGCAAGGCTAAGACGACGCCACGGGCGTCATTTCCGAATCGCAAAAGCCGCAACGTCTTCAAGGGCTTTAGCAATCGTCTATATGTAGATGTTATTGTCAAATGACTTTAACAAGGCGGTAAAATCAGCAATATCAAGCGACTTGATATTCTTCTCTGCCTCTGCCGACTACCAGTTGTTTCTGATAGCTGTCTTGTGGTTTTGGAACTTATAGTTGGCAGCTCTGCGACTTCCTCCTGGAAACAAAGGCATGCCATTGCGGTAATAAGTATGTTTTGTTAGATCTCCAATTGGTAAATTGCACAGAGCATACACAAAGACCAAAGTCTCCTGCACACCATCCAGTGGTTCTGACATGACTTTATCTCAAAAAATTATGCATCGTGCGCTTACCTTCCAGAATATTTTATGTTTGCTTTTGCATCTCCAGTGTGAAAGCATCCTGAGTGTGCCGCACACACCACACGATTCATTTCTGCGATGAAAACTCTGGCGATGAGGTCAGTCGCGATCAATTTTCATGTGAAGCGGCAAAAAGAAAGAGGATTGAGAAGGAGATGAGAAACACATTTAATTCAATGATATTCTGTGGTGACTTACAACCATTGATGTTGCTCATCTATTCTAACAACGTTATGGTAGTTTCTTACTCTATCTAGAGTATGAAAGAATGCAGTGGTATTTTTTCTATATCCGCTATTGCAGTCCTTGTCTGTTTCATGTGGCTGCCCGCCTTTGCCACCATACAACAAATACATGCCAGCGAACGGCCGGCGATACCAAACTATCAGGCTATACCAGGCTATACCGTAAAGGGAATGTCGTAGTTGTGGGAGCAAAAGAGCTCCCTCCAATCGATGTCCTCATCGTCTTCATCATTTTTGTTTCTGTTCTTGTCATCATCTTCTTCCCTCGCCGCGAACGACGTCAACGAAAGCGACGATGACGAAAACGACGATGAGGACAAAGACAGTGCCGATGTCCAATTCCGCATCATCATCATCGCCGTCGTCATTGTTGTCGTCGTTGTTGTCGTCGTTATGGTCGTCTTCGGCATCAGCATCGGAAGCCCTCCCTCCCTACCACAACGCGACCACCCCCGGATACGACGGGTGACGCCGCCGCGACGGGTGGAAGAGGAGAAGGCGGACGATGATGCAGTTGTCGTCGAGGTCGCGGCACATTAGTAGGCGTGAAGAAGCATCTAAATTTACATCGGAGGAGTATTGTACGATACTTCCTCAAACCAAGCTATCAAGCTATCAAACTATCAAGATACCAAAAACTGTTAGGACCTAAACCTAAATATATATATATATATATGTTAATCCCCAAATTGGATGCAGTAAAATTTCTATACGGGGATTCCCCAAATGGTAATTTTTCAGCCTAAAATAGGCGGCCGAACGCCCCAATCACCAAGAATTTAGGCGACCCGCGACGACGACGACGACAACGACCCCCCCAACATCGGCCTACGCGCGTTGATGTCGTCGATGTCATCGTCGCGGCGCTCCTACCGCCGTCATCGTCGTCTTCGTCGTCGTCCTCGGCGTTCGTTAGTGGACGACGACGCGACGACGACGACGTGACGCCGCGCGTCGGCGGCGGCGGGAGGCGGTTGCGCGCGTCGACGACGACATCGACGACGACGACGACGGCGGCGGCGAGGACCTCAACGCTGAAGACGGGGCATCCCCGCTCGCCGTCGTCGAGGGGGGCGATGGCGTCGAGGGACGACGACGATCACGACGACGAATGCCTCCACGTTGGATCGTCGTCGTCGACGATCGGCCATGACGACTTCTCGACCTCGACATTTTTCTCGGGGGGCGGCGCCTCGTCGTCGTCGTCGTCGTGGGAGGATTGTCGATCGCTCGTCGGCTCCCTGCTAGGAACGTCCACGTCCCGTGCGCTTCGGACCCTGTCGTCGATGCCTATGACTACGCCGCCGCCGCCGACGACGACGACAACATCGCGAGACGAGGACGACGGGGGAACGACGACGAAATCGAATCCTTCGATCGGCTTCCGCGTTATCATCGGACCCGTCGCGACGTCGTGATCGACGCCACGTGCGGGAACGGCAGGGATTTGTTGGCGTTGGCGGGGATCCTCTTCCCTCGTCCGAGCGACGACAACGAAGACGTGGACGACGACGAGAACGACCTCGACGGCGGTCGATTGATCGGGATCGACGTCCAATCGCGCGACGATTTCAATGATGGTGAGGGGACGGGAAGGGTGAGGACGATGGTGACGCGCGCGTTGGAGCGGGTCGTTTACGAGGGCGCGGAAGGCCAAACTTGGAGGGCGTTCGTGAACAGCCCGCTCGGAAGGCCGCTATCTCCAGTCTTGGCGACGGCCACGAGGATCAAATGACGAAAAGGAGTGTTGTGGCAAAGTTTACAGAGAACAGCGCAATGATGTCTATTTCGAATATGCTACTTAGGCATTCTGAACGAAACAAATAAATCAGTACTAGTAGAGAAACGAATTAAGATGAATGTCCTTCGATATCAACTACCACTAAACCACCTCCCACGCGTCCGTCGTCGGCGGCGGCGGCGGCGGCGCCTCCGCGTCTTCCGTCGCAACCAAAGACCTCAATCGTCGGAACGCATTCCGGAGGAGTGTCAACGACCGCAACCCGCGTCGTCGTCGTCGCCGCCGACGATGACGCGTCAATCCCCTCGTCTTTCCCGGCGTCGATCGTGGCATCCGCCAACGGAGTCTTCTCCGCGCCGTCGTTTTTCGTCCTCGTGACCAGAGATATCAACAGTCGGAATGGCCTCAGGAGGAGTCCCTGGAAGGCAAAGGCACGTAAGTAAGAGGGCGAGCGAGAGGAGAAATAATGTGTGTAAAGAATAATGACAATTCGTTTTTTTTTCTCGAGCGAGATTTCCTTTTTCTCCCGAGAGGGAGGGAGCACACACGAAGGGGAGAGAGAGAAGGGGAGACTCACCCGCAGAAGTTGAGAAACGAAATTGCGAAATCCGAGCCAGAGTCCGACCAGCCGTCCGGCGACGGCGGCGTTAGCCCCGTCGTCGTCGTCGTCGTCGTCGTCGTCGACATCATCATCGCCATCCCCATCGTCGTCGTCGTCGTCGCCATCGTCATCCGGAGCATCCCACCACAGGGCATACTTCGCGCGCAATGCATCCGCACGCCCCTCGATGCCTATCGTCGTCCCGTGGACGCCATCAAAGACAATGACAACGACGACGACGACCTAGCGAAGGAGGCAACGGAAACGAACGTCGACGAAGACGGCAGCGCGATCGTCGACGGAGGAGGCGGGACAATCCGAAATGCGTGACAGGACGTCGTCGCTACGAGACACCATAATATCATCGTCGTCATCGTCGTCGTTGTCATCGTCGTCATAGTATTCATCGACGACGACGACACTTTCATCTTGTAGTACTTCCTCCTCCCCCCCCCCGACTTTTCGCCCCCCCTCGTCGCCGCCTCTCCGTGTTGTCGCGGATATATTATGGTCCGCGACTGCCCGCGCCGTTTGTTTGTTTGTTTTTTTTCGATATCGGTGATCGAAAAACCCTAACGCCCTGGGATGGGGTTCGCTCCGCTGCTCTATCGTCGAAGCGGTTGCGGCGGCGGCCGAGAACGGGCGGCAGGGATGATGAGAATGATGTGTAGTATCGTAGCAGCAGGGCGTCAGTAGGTGGTGCCAAGTGGAGGCCAAGCGGATATATTTTGTCTTGACCGTCTTTTATTTAAGATGGAGATCTTGGATCGATTCGCAGCTGTGACACGTCATTGTCGTTTCAACCTTTTCGCTTAGTATTCGTATCTTTCTAGAGATACGTCTCTCTTTCGTGTACACATTTAGAGTACGATACGATTCGTACGTTGTGACAAAAAAATTGACGAGGTGCGCCAACGCCACGATTTTTGACCACATTATTTTCGGCGGTCCCCCCATTGAAATACTATATTATATTTTTTACTCTCCTCCGTAAATTGGAATACCAAAGTGGGAGAGGAGCAATAATGAGGAAAATGTTCACCTCTCTACACAGTCACTTACTCCTCTAGGCCATATGGTACTATCTGTATATCGCACTCCTAGAATCAGAGTCGTGACAAACGCAGGGGCTGGAGACGTGCCAATTTTGGGGAAGACGCTCGTTAGCGATCAATGATACTTCACATTGCGCAAGCCCCAACGAGATGCAAATAATCAATATATATTGATCTAACCTATCACACATGTCCTCGAAACGAAATACATAACGAGGTACGATTCGATTTTCAATACGGCCTAAACACAACAACGCCCCCCCCCCCCCCACCCCCCGCGAATCATCGGGTAGCGCCTCATATTATATTCCAAGAGGCGAAAATGATATTATCATCGTTCCTCCAGAGCGACAAGTTCTTCGTGGCGTCGGCGTGGCTGACGTTGGTCGTACTTGCGCGCAATATCCATCCTATCCTTTCGGCGACTGACCTCGTCGAGGACGACAACATCTTTCCGGACTTTGCCCGCCCGCGGCGACATCTGCTGGACGTGCGTCGCGGCAAGGGCGGGAACGAGGCCGCGAATAGTCGAGACCGATCGCTGAAACCGGCCGACGAGGAAGGATGGTGGATTCGTCCCACGAAAGGGGTATTCGATACCGGAGGATCAGATCGGGAAATGATGCATCCGGCAGGCAGCGACGAGAGAGGAATGGTAACGGATGAAAGTGATCACTTACCGAGTGATGCACCGTGGGTCGGCGAAAGACGCGGGCCGCCGCAACAGCGTGAAGAAATGACAGGACCAGAGAATCCGCGAAGGAGATGGCTGATCGAAGAGGACAGGCCGACGACGCAACGCGATAGGATAGTAACGATGGCGAAGTCGCAATCATATTACGGCGAATTAAATCCACGGGGTACCGTGATTATTCGGACCGGTGAGGATTCCACCGTCTTCGAAATGTATATGCAAGGGATGGATCCCATGTGCGGTGGTGACGTCCTTGACATGATCCAGACGACGGAGATGACAGTCGGAGAGACAGCTACATCGCCGACGAGTCTCACGATGGTTGCTAAATCAATCGATGTAAATCCGCCCGAGGCAGCGCCGCCGGTAGCCGAAGTCACAACAATACTCACGCCAACAACCAGCAAACCAGCGAATGTAATTCCATCGACGGCGAAACCGAAAATAGTTGTTCCGTCCACCACAATGCTGCCGATGATAACTGAAAAGCCCATCGGTGTCATTCCGATTACGACGGCAGCGAAGAATCCTGCGCCCAAAGGCAGTACAACTCCTCCGTCCGAATCAAATCCTGCACCCAAAGGCAGTCCAACTCCTAAAGGCAAAGGCAACACCGCCAAGCCAACATCGAAGGGCTCGGCAACCAAAACTTCGACCTTAAGCCGCTGTCCAGACCCATCAAATACTGGGAAAACATCGAGTAAACCGAACCCATCAAATAATGGGAAGTCACAGCCAAAGCAATCCTCTCCAAAGCAATCCTCTCCAAAGCAATCCTCTCCAAAGCAATCCTCTCCAAAGCAATCCTCTCCAAAGCAATCCTCTCCAAAGCAAT
>JALLAZ010002193.1:0-12489 GCA_036939755.1 Stephanodiscus triporus | reverse complement strand
CCAGTCGTATATGTGACTGCCCTCTCTATCCACATAGGGACGTATGGGTACTGCAACATCCCCTGGCTCGTCAACCCCCTTTTTGGGCATTGCCCACTGTGTGATTTCCCTTGGCGGCGCTGCCGCCGATATTTTGCGTGGGGTGTCGTCCGTGCGACCCCCCCCCTCCTATCAAGGTCGAAGACATTGTCGGTGCCCAAGGTCTGTTCCCCCATTCCCCCAAAGCGTGCGCCCAAGTTGGGAGCCGAGGCATCATCCTGGAGGCGTGCACTAACTTTTTCCCACTCGGACTCATAGGACGGACGCCGCTGCACTGCTGCCGTGCCCATGTTGCCATCAATACGGCCCCCCTGTGTCGTGTCGTTGGAGCGGCCGCCCCCCCCCCCGAAGAGAGAACATATTTATTACCCCTAATATCAGTTTCTGCAACTCGGCACAAGAATTCTTCATGGTGGACAGCGTGTGCTTGTCCTAGGCCATCCGCTTGTTAAAAGGTGATGGTGATGACGTATTCATCCACGTCCTCCGATGAGGATTCGCCCCCGTTGAGCACAACAATTGAGTATCCGTCTTGCGGGGGGTCGTTGAGGCAATAGTCCTCGTCACTGAATAGGATGCCTGGCCTGTGCCCCGCCGCAATGGCGTCTCTGTTATCCCTCCACCACTCGAGGTGGAGGCTTCGTCGTGGTCCCTGTGCAGCGGTTTGCGTCGCGGCGTCTCTGAGGTGCTGGGCGGTGGCGCGGAGCTGCCGCCGGCGTGCTTCGCGTTGGCGTCGTCGGACGATTAATTGAGCAGCGGTCTCTCTCGGATGCCCTCGGCGTGGCATTCATTTGCTGCGCTTGTTTGCTTGCCATTCTCCGGATGCAGGCTCCGGCCGCGCTTAAAGGTAGTTAGAGCTGGCGACGAAAATTAAATACCCGGTGCAAAAATTAAATTATAAATAAATAAATACTTAAAAATTTACAGTTCTATTCGCTAAGCTGCAGACGTAAGAGTCTTTTGAAATGCCATATGTGTGTCATACAGCATGGCCGCCGGGGGCAGCAGATGGTTGTCTCTTCGAGTGATTACACTGGGAGCAAGTTGAAGACGCAACTTCAACGTATTAGCATATTGTGCTGAGGCAGCCGGCCCTCAGTCCGGTTTCCTCAGCCTTTTGTTAGAGCCCATACTGACCAAAGCTGAGATAGGGTGCGGCCATTTCGGGACGGGTTTCTGACTGCGGAGTACGTGTCCCATTTGATCCTCAAGCCCGCCACCGGAGTCGAGTTTCCCGGATCGCCACGAGCCGCACCTGCTGGGAACAGCCACGAGATTGCTGAGTGATGGCTGCTCATCGGCCGGCGTGCCAAGCCGCCTTTATTGCCAATACCCAGTAGGCTTGTTCTTCGTATGACGCCTTTTACATGGCGGAGTGGTCGAGTTCCAGCAGGTATTGACTTTCCGGTGGAATCTCCGACGGGGGAGTTTTGAGAAGCGCGTGTATCTTGCGAAGGATCTCAGAGCGCAGACGCAGACGCAGATAGCCCCGTTGTTTGTCGTGCAGGGTGTAGTTGCGCAAGATCCACTGGGAGTGGGAGAGGTGAAGAAGATGCGAGATAAACGTCTTCATCCAGTCAGCGCCAGTGAGCCTGCACGACGGGGACAGTGTGCAGTGGATTTTTTGAATGGCGGCTATTTCCACAGACACCTTCCCGTGCAGGAATTCGGTCCAGCCGATCAGATCCTGGCCGGCGGCGGCTGCCCTGACATCGGCCGAGGCAAAAGTGTCCTCGGCAACAAGGGAAGCAAATGATCTTGTCCCGTGGAAGAGGAGATTTTTTTTCAATCCAGTATGCGAGCTCCTGGTCAGTGTGGTCATTCCGGTGCATCCACGTGACGAGCGTTGCCACGCTCTCCTTGAAGAGCAAGGTGCGGCCATGGTCGGGGCAATGGTTAAGGTGTGACGATCTCTCAGGTCCTTGACCGCAGTTGGGGCATCTGTCGTCTAGGATGTCCTGGATGCGGGCCAGATTTTGTCGAGTCACGCAGATACCTATGCATTGTTTTGCTAGCCAAAGTTGGTACATGTCGGGCTTGCCACGAAGTGCCTGATCTAGGTCAGCCCAGGCAACCTGGGAAAACCTTTCCCCGGACCAGCCTAGATCGTCTTTGTAGACAACCCGCACTAGGACCACTGCCGAAGTGTAGAATCTCCTTGCCTCCTCTGCCCCCAGAAGGTGCCGAGCGTTTTGCCCCACGTTGGTTGTTGTTTTCTCGTTATTGATGAAAACCGCTACCTTCTCCAATGGAAGAAGTGATGTGGCCCTGCACGTTGGCAAGTCGCGTTCAAGGTAACCCTTGACTGCCCGGTTGGCGAGGCCATCACACAGCACGTTCAGCTGTTCTGGGAGATTTAGGTCCTGCCAGGGCTTAAGCTTGTCTTGATGTGCTTTAACGTGTTTGTACCTGAAGGAGAAATGCACCAGATGTTTCAGTATGCGAATCATGCGGTGTAAGTCTGCGTGCTTAACCCCGATCCCGACCTGTTTCCTGTTCTTGCTGGCTTGGTTGGGGGCTGCTTTGTTGTCGCAACTGATTTTGCCGAAAATTTTCTGCAGGACGAAGTATTGAGCAATGGCGAGAGCGAACGTGTGAATGGCCACCAGACCTAAAAGTTCTCCTCTGTTGGACCCTGCACTGCGGGAGCCCTCAAAGAACGAGCCCCGGAGAGTGCATTTGAGCCGCGTCCCTATTGTATGATCCGTCGGTTACCGCAAGTAACGTCCCATTGGTAAGTGCGTCCCGAACCCAACCCACGTCAGCATCACCCTCAACGATATGCTCCCACATCCACTCCCCCCCATCGAGCGTAGATGCGACCAGAAGGACCGTGTGATTGAGCGAGGAACCGCAAGAGGAGGTCCTCTTTCCCTGCGCAGGATGTTGCCGCCGGGCAAACTCAGTACGTTTGCCGTAAGGCAGTGCTCGGGGATGCTATCGAGTTCGTGTGAGCGCCTGGTATTCCTGCCTCGACCGTAGGCGGTGCCCCTTTCCAGGGATGCTGTAAGCCACAGCCCCTCCCTCCCATCTCGACCGAATGAGCAGGTCGTCCCTGGCATCATAGAACCAATCCCATCGACGGTGGGTAGGGTGTTCCCATGGGCCGAGTGGAGTTCGCAAGCTCCATCCAGGCCCCACGAAGGCCGTCCAGAACTCGAGCCAGAGTCGCCAGGCGCCGATGGATGGTCGTTCATTGGGGAAGACAAACAACGAAATGCTTTTGTCCGGTGGAGCGGGCCTGAGCACGAGATCGACGTTGATGGAATGCCCGCATGCCGTGGCGATATCGGAGAGGAAAAGTAATTTCAAGTACAGACGGCACCGATTGAGGTCTTGTAGGAGGTGGCCCTTGTATCCTGCATCCAGGAAGAGGCGCACCAGCAGAACGTCGCATTTCCTGGGTAGTAGGAGCGGTGGGTAATCCAGATGAACGCGGAACTTGTAGTAGTGAAGACGTTCCCACAGGCTCTTTGTCCAGCATGTGGTAGCAAGGAGGTGTAACTCGTCGTAGTTTTCTCCAAGCGGGCTGCCGATACAGCCTATCTCCAGCTGCAGCGCCTCCAATGATGCGGTAATTTTCTGTGCAAGAGTGGTCCCCGCGCCATAGTGTTGAATTAGCATGTTGATCATCCCTATCGTATGCTCCACAGTGAAGCTAAACAGACCGATGCCGCCAAACGCTCTGTGCAGGGTTCGCCATTCCCATTTCACGTTCCAATTAATCCCTAGGAAAGACAGGATTGGAAGTTTTCAGTGCTGAGGACTCGGCGTGTGTGTGTTAAAGGGAGAGCAAGCGTAGCGATGCCGTAAAGAATGCTGGCCATAATTTGAACCTGTACACAATCCATCCCATGCGGGCAGGGAGGTGTGCGTTCCACATCTTATTTATCCACCCAGCGGTCTTCCCCGTAACATTTTCCTCGTTATGCTTTGAATCGTTGCCATCGATTGCAGACCACACCCCGAGTGATTTCTCCGCAGTTGTGACCTGTCCATTCGATATTGGAGCCGGAGTGCCGTCGTGAAGGGGGATTGTCAAACCAACCTGCGGTTGCTGACCGTATCCCCAGATGCCATTGAGCCACTCGTAGGACGCCAATATCCATCGGCTTTGTCGGGGTTGATGGCGCCGCCGGTGCTGTTGAGTCCGGATCCGGATGCCCAAGCCTCTGCCAACAAATTCAGGCGCTCCACTACAGCTTCTGGCGTCTCCAGGTTGGGGTGTGTGACAATGAGATCGGTGTCGTCCACATAAATCTCTCCAAGGAAATCGATCGAGACCCCGCTAATGGGAGATATAATGCTCGAGCCGAAGCCGCGGCTTTTGTAGCAGTGCATCAGGACAGAGCATATGATCAACCAGCACGCCGGTGCGACACCATTGCCCTGGCATAGCCCCTGTAATGGGTTGTTCCGCCCCCTCCCGCCCATATAGGTTTTGGAGTCCCCACGCGCTGTCCTTTGGAAGAACTTCATTGATTGGATAGGATGAAGCATTGTGACAACTGGGCCTATCGTCCCAATGATGGCCAGAAGGAGAAGCGACATTATGATGTGGTTAATACGGTCATAGCATTTGTCTGCGTCGGCCGACATAGTGGCCAGCGGATGTCGCAACTGGCGAGAGAGGTCCATTGTTAGTCTGTTGTCTAGTCTGGCGTCCTCTGCCGTGCTTTCCTTCTGACTGTACTGATCCTCTGCAACATACCCCAGCGCATACATCTTGTTGATGGCCTCGTGGCCGAATATCCATTTGTTCATGTAATTGAAATCTGCCTCCATCAATAAGATTGCGCAGAGTTTGTCAACTAGAGCTACCCCTGCCACCTTCTCCAGCATTACCTGAAGACCGTGACCCCAGCGGTCAGGCGGACAGCCCCCCCGTGCAATTAGCGATATTTTCTGTGCGAGAAAGTTCATGACCGTGTCAGAATAAGTCGCCGATTTATAGTGGCCGGCGTGTATACCGGATATCAATGACAAGGTCCGTTCTTTATATCTTCTCCAGTAGTACCGAAAGTGGTCGGCCGTGAGATCAACGACGTTGTGTCCCTCCCGTAATAAACCAAAAAGGCGAATGATTTCATCGAGGACAGTCGCTGTCACATCGTCAACGTCCCAGGGGATGTGAACATCGCCCGGCAGGAGGTTGGTAGCGAACTCTGTGTCGGAAAGGAATCCGAGTCTTCTACGCAAAGATGACATTGTGATGGGAGTGCTCATCGAAAGATCAAACCGCTTCTCCGTGACTGTTTGAATCTTCCGATTCATCTCATCGGTTGCCGTGATATTGATAACCTGACCATCTTCAACTCGTTGAACGAATGGGATTGCCCCAAGTGACGGCTTATCTAGGGCCCTGTTGATCCTCCTCCACATAGATTTCTGTTCTTCACTGCCTATAATCTGGAGAATATCTTTGCACTTGTTCTCATCCCCAGACGCTTTTGCCCGGATATAGCTATTGCGCAGGTGTACTTTCCGAAGCCCTACGGAGTGCCCTTTCAGCGACTGCAGGCGACGTTTGCATGCTTCAATGCCATCGCGGCATTGTGCAGCTCTGAGCGAGCGTGGAGTGGGAATCCCACATCTCAATACGTCGCGATAGGCATTGCTCGCGTTGTGTGCTTTCTGTTCCAAAAGTTTCAGCAAACCCTGGTAGGCGCGCCGTCTATAGTGATAAGTTTTCACCGGCTTGCTAAACGGCATGGACGTTGAGAAGAGAAGGCGGCACCGCGCTTCACTGCCCCGTTGCAATTCTACCATCTGAGTGTCCAACCTCTGCATGGCCGCTTTGTCCACCTTGGTGGTAGGGAAGCTGGTAATGGTTCGTCCGCATGCCTCCAGTCGGGCTGACATACGATGGATCGACATCTGACGCTCTAAATATGTGATGTAGCGAGAACGCACTCGGGTGCTCGTGGAGTTGAGGCGGCGGGCTTCGGGTCGAACCACCCTGAACTCATGCTTTCCAATGGCCGATTGCGTGGTGATGTTGATCAGGACCGTGCGGTGATCTCCGAGGCTTTCATGGAAGGATAGCTGCACCAGTGCGGCTACCTCCAAGTCTGGGGTATGCCATACTCCATCAATTGGTTCTACTCTGCCAATGAACATATGAGGTTCAAGGTTCGGCAGTCCCCCAATGTTGATGCGTTGCCTCAACCAGACCCATAGACAATAGTCGCCGCACCACCGGGCCTTTCAGGATGTGTTCATTCATGTCCATGAAGATTACTTGAAGTTGGGCGAGGAAATCCGTGAGAAACAACCAGGATGGGCTCGATTTGAGACCATGCGTTTGGATGTATCGCACCTGTTGCTGGTAGATTGTTTTTAATCCTTTTGGGGATTGTCTCCCCACATTGTACGCAGCAACTATCCTGGTTCTATGGCTAGGATTGCTGTAGAACAGTGAGGAGCACCACCGGCCCAGACCCTGAAAGTCGTTGCCTTTTTGCTTCATGTAACGGACTAGCTCTCCACAGGCGAAGGTTGCCGTTCCCCCGGGCTGGTAGTGGCCTACCCGTTCGTGCTTGTTGTGAGCCACGTGCGTGCGTACGTCCGGGATGTTGTCGCGAAGCCAGGAAGCTAGGTTCGCCGACGCCGGGAAGGTGGACCAGTTGACCCCCACCTCTGACAGAGCGCCCCCTTGAACCTCGAATTCCTGACACAACCGAACCAGGTCCCCGGACTTACGCAGTCGCGTCTCCGTGGAAGCGGCGCTATTCATTTGCCCGCCTAGTAGACAGAAAACCCCTTCTGGCCAAGGCTTGGTGAGATACCCTAGTTGTTCCACGTGAGTACGTGCATAGTGCCTAGCAAGGTTGTTGGCCTCAATCTCGGCAATTCGCTCATCGAGACCCCCGAGCTCTGGCGAGAGTTGCTCGGCCCAACCCAGCACCAGTTGTGTCGCCACGGAGTTTGGTATACCTGATTTTAAATTTGACAGTCGCCGCTCCATCCAGGCTTTTGCGTCTTCGAATCCTACCTTTCTATACTGATTAAGGCTACTGTCATTACGGCCGAAAGTTTTTAAACATGACCGTTGGTGTCCCTGATGCTCCCCCTCGTGTCCCCTAATGCTGATGTCAAGTACATCTCTGACTCGACGATAAATGGCAGCTCGTCAAGACAACCATTGTGATCTAGTTGAACGCGTTACCTGGCTCTCAGCAGATTGACCTCTGACATTTACACCACGAGCTGCTGAGCCTGTGGTGTATGCCGACCCGCTACTCATTGGTGTGGCCATCCCTCGCCGTTGCGGCATCGTCAACCTGTCTAATGGTCTAATGGGGCTATTCCCCGCAGTGCCATCCTGGGCCTGCTCTAGTGTGACTGACGAATGAGGGTGGCGCTGCACCTGGATCTTCTTGGCGTCCAAAACCGCGTGCACTGACTCGGGATAGTCAGCGGAGGTGAGACCCTCTAAGGATAATTCCCCTAAGATGATAGCATTCAACTGCTCCATTGTGATGATCTTAAGGCCCCAGGTATAAGCTTCGACAATCTTCTTGGGACCCGGACTTTCGCTGATCATGAGGGCATCAGTAAGGCCTGAGAATGATATAGTGACAGTGCCACCGAACTTCTCAATCCGCATCTTAACTCTTTCCTTCCCCAAGGTGAGGCCCTGACCGCCTCCCGGGTATGGACATACCCCCGTCAGAACGAACCAAAGACCTGAGAGGATGCCTGCCTTAGCTCCCTCCGTGGCTGTGGGGGTCGCAGATGGCTGAGACCTGTCACGCTGACCCCGCCTTTGAGGGGAATTGAGCTGGTCAACGTCAACCTGGGCACGTCTGGCCAGGTCCGCCATCTGAGACGGGATGTTCTCGGTACTGTGGGCCTCTATCCACTCCCGGACCATGGCCTCGATATCTCGACAGTGGTCGTTTGAGACCCCTGCGGCAAAACCAGAGCTGGCGGAAGCCAAACGAGTGACCGTGACCGCCCTGGCTTGTCTCTTCGTCAACAACACTGTGCAGCTCAGGGTCGTCGGGAGGTGAGGAGATGTTAGCCGGTCCAAGAGAAAAGGCACTCATATTCTCAATAAAGACGCCCTCTGTATCGTCGTTGAGACCATCCTCGGCCTTGGATGAATTACTGCCTCCAAAAATTGAAGACTCCTGCAAGTCAACATCCTCGTCATCCCGCGGCTCGAAGGCTGTATCCCCCAGCGATACCGATTGAGTGGCTGTATACCTTGAGGCATTTGTACCGGCCGTACCAAAGGATTTAAAGGACTGCTCCTCATTGAAGTTGACCGCCTCAGGGTGGGAGGGATCGAGGAGTTGCAGTTGCCCCCATAGCTCCGTCTTGTGCTCTAATCTTTCCAAGAGTTCCATGCCCTGAGTGATATCCACCCAAGGAGCGTTGCGTTTTGCATCCTCTAACTCGTCCTGCATCTTGGCCTGGGCCGCCGAGACAACCTTGCCATCCTTAAAAGTTGCCTGTAGCGCATCCCGAAAAGCTTGAGGAGAAAAGCTTCGCCTTATGAGGTTGAGAGCGCTCTCATCCGTAACCCCCCGTTTAAGGAGATGGAAACGTAAATATGCTGCTGGGCAACCCGACCACCGTGTAGCCATCCCCTTGTGCCGCTCACAACCTTTGCCATTAGAATAAAACCCCTTCCAACTGCCATCATTGTTCTGGAACATACCCTGCCACAAACAGAGACGATCCAGCCTGTGTTTCTGCATAATTTCGCAAACTGAGGTGATCACACTCTCCTGAGGGTCACCGTCACCATCCGCGAGACAATGTAGCTCTAACCGTTTGTCCAGATTGACTAGGCCTCAAAGAGCGATGCTGTTGATAGACATCTGGTAAGCCGTGTGCCAGTAAACGTAGGAGGCGAGTTCCATCCGAAGTGCAGGAGAAGCGTCTCGACCGACATTTTTTAAGATTTTCATGTTCTGACCGAGGAGTTTGTATATGGAGTGGTTCTTTTTCATGACCTGAATCACACGGTAGATGACATCTACCTCCTCCCGAGGGCATTCCAAGTGCCACACCAGCTTGTGAAATGCCTGTATGGTTGATTTCTCCTCTCTGCTGCGCCAGGAGGTATTTTTCATGAAGTCCCTCACCATCTCAAAGTCTTGGAAGGCCCGGCCCCAGTCCTACCAAGAAAACTTGTTTGGATACCGATGAATCAAGCGACTTTTGTCAGTGGTCAGAGCAGCCTTAAGGTAGTCCCGGAGACCCACCGCATCGTAGAAGGGCAGATTGAAGAAGATGATGTCCTGAGTGGTATCAAGGTGTTGACATGGCTTTTTCTCAATGGAGACTATGCCTTTAAATTGCGGAGATTGCTTCACCATTTTTAACAAAGTCTTTGCAAAGAGCGCGTCCGGGTCACCGGAACATCTGAAGTAGAAGGAGTCCTGAAAGGTACGTTGCCCCTTCTCCTTAATAGTGTTCAGGAACATACAAATATCTTCATTTCAAAGGCCCCAATCGTCGTAGAAGTTGGTGAAGTCGCGAGGTAGATTGCTCACCTTCCTTGCTTCGAGAGTTTTGCGCCTGTTAAAGATGCAGGCAGATGCATTGCATTCCTGAAGGACAGAGAGACAGTGTGCGAGTAGGCCAACAATGATCTCCTGAACGTCACAGTGCTGCAACTTAAAGTGCATGCGTACCACACAGTCGTTCGTCCTCAAGGTAGACGTGCCCCCTCCCAATGGGGTTGCCGCTCGCTCGTGGAACACCGTCTCGGCCGCAAAGGTGGCCCCCTTACTAGCTCCCACGTCCTGCGTCGGCGTATCCAAAATAGGTCGCCAAGTCTTTGCGGATCTCGTTGCTTTGGAAGAGGATCGGCTGGAGGCGGTCGCAAAGAGCTCCTTCTGCGTGCTTGAAATCGCTTGCGCGATGCTATCCTGGTCATCCTCCCCCCGGCAGAAGTGTCCATTTTATTGTCAATACTCATATTCAGGGATTCGACGTCAAGTCCGTCGTCCTTGCCAGAGTCATGGGCCATCGGAGAAGTCCCTTGTGGCCAGGAGACTTTATGGCCGCGGTCAATTGGAGACTCCGCAGTGGTACTGATCGCATTGCCCTCCCCGGTCAGAGGTGCTTTCCTCTTGCTCTGAGAGCATCCCTTTAGAATTGACACTGGCGGACCCTCCATTGATTTTGACTGCTTGTTCCCCTTGTAAGTCGGCATTAGGCCGGTGGTGGGACGGCCCTGGAGGGCCTCGGGAGAAGAGCTCTTGTGTGTGGTCCGAGAGAGTATGAGGTATCAGTACAATTAGGGTATGGCTCACGATGTGTGTTGCGTGCTAGTCGCTGGTAGCAATAGGCAGTCTGGAATGATACAGGATAATGTTATATCTTTCTTCGGAGGGCCCGCCATTGTCCCAATACCCTTCCTCTCTGAATAGGATTAGTGAATACAAGGGGCCTCCTCGGATATTAACCGATGTAGAATTGTCTGCCCTGCACTGAAGCCGTAAGCTTCGCCGATACTTGGAATGAAGGGAGCGGTAGGTATCAACTTCTCGAAGGTGGATTGCCTCCTCCTTTAGGCGCTGTGCGCTGCGGATTTGTCGCTGTCTTCGATGTTGGCATTGTTGGTCTCGAACAGTTAGGTGTTGCATATATCCAGGGAATGCGAGAGTGTCAGTCGGAGTCGTGTTCCCAGTCGAAGTGAGTGAGGAGCCAGTAACCGTCAGATGGAAGGGGGTAATCCTAAGCGCTGTCGCCAAATCCTCTCTCCCCGAACAGAATAACGGAATATTCGGGCAGTTTGCCTACCTCTCTGGTACGCGCGTTGTCACGGGCAATCTGAATGCAAAGGCTGCGGCGGGGCCAAGTGGCGGCGAGTTCGTCAACCTCACGGAGGTAAGCTGCTGCTTCGTTCTGCCAGCGCAGAAATTCCGAGCGACGAAGGCGACGAAGACGTTGTCGTGTCCGAGGTGAGCAAGGGGGAGAGTGGCATGTCATAAATCAAGCACTACTCCCTGATTTAGTTAGCGTTGTTGGTGATGCGTCTGGTGTAGCGGTGATGATGTGTGTTGATTGAGGTTGGAGATAAAAGATCTCACGGGTTCCTACGTAGACTTGTACGGAGGCAGAATTATTTTTAGAGTGAAACCCCTCCCGAAGGCAACTCCCGATGGCATGTTCTGTGGTGAATATGCCTGCGGCGGCAATGGGAAGAAGACCGAAGGTAAAACTGAGTGTGCAGAGCAATTGGAGCAAGACTGGGTGGTGGAACGGAAGTAGTTGTTAAGAAATTAATTTATCGATGATGCGAGCGTATATTGTTATATTGTAGTTGTGTGCCGATCCTCCCCGCGCATTTGTAATTCACTGCAAATGATTGGCAAAATTATACAAATATCAAATCGTTGAACATGATGATACTTATTTCATGTCATGAATACAATAGCATTAATGGCATTAATTTACTTAACAGTTACATACATCAAGTACTTATTGTATGTAGTTACGTTCATTGTCTTTATTGCATTAATGTCTAACAAATTTTCATTGCTTCGTTTCACTGTCATTAATGTTAGGAATTATCATATCACGATTCACGTATGTATGTCCGTTGAAAGAATTTTTCAATGAAAACATATCGCTCGACGTCAACAACAATACTCTTATTGTTTTATATCCTTAACCGTTGGAACAAATTTTCAACTAAGAAATATGTCAAGGGCACATTTTTTAAAAATTTATGTTAATGAGTAGAAAAAATCAACTGACGTATTATGTACTTACAAAATATATATGCCATTGAATAATATTGTAAAGCTGATTCACGTGTGTTCACATACATATAATTTTCCACAAACTAATAAATAAATAAATACTTAAAATTTACAGCTCTACTTGCTAAACTCTAAACTGCAGACGTATTAGTCTTTTGAAATGCCATATGTGTTCCACACAGCATGGCTGCCAGGGGCAGCAGATGGTTGTCTCTTTGAGTGTTTACCTGGAAGCAAGTTGAGGATGCAACTTCAACGTATTAGCGAACCTACCGGCCCTCAGTCCGGTTTCCTCAGCCGTTTATTGGAACCCGTCCTGGCTGAGACTGAGGTAGGGTGCAGCCGTTTTCGGTCGGGCTTCTGCCTGCGGAGTTCGTATTGCAATTGATCCTCAAGCTGGATAAAGTTGTACCGGGGCCGAGGTGCCTGAATTGCCGCTTGCTGCTGTCACTTGGAACGGTCGCGAGATGACCGGTTGGCGGTTGCTCGTCGGCCAGCGCGCCAAGCCACCTTTATAGCCAATACCCAGTAGGCCTGTTCTTTGTAAGATGCCTTGTACATAGCGGAGTGGTCAAGTTCAAGCAGAAATTGACTTTCTGGTGGAACCTCCGACGGGGAGGTCTCGAGAAGCACGTGTATCTCCCGAAGGGTCTCCAAGCGCAGACAAAGGCGCAGATAACCTCGGTGTTTGTCATGCAAGGTATAGTTGCGGAAGATCCAT
>JALLAZ010002189.1:0-10326 GCA_036939755.1 Stephanodiscus triporus | reverse complement strand
CATTAATGGCATATTATCGTACCGGCATTAATGACGTCTACGTACTCTACCTAGTGTAGAGTAAGTATCAAGGTACGAATGTACGTACTTTGTCAACCATTAACCAAGCCAGGGGCGCAGCCCCTATCAGCTTGTATATTATATGATCTCTCGGAGACCTCCTTGACGTCACCACAAGATAAAACTGTAGAGAGTAACTCGGAGTCACTTTATTGTACCATTTTACAATATGGTATCGTACGAGTTTAACCCGGGTCCTGAAACAGCGCCAAAAAGACAACGTACTCCTATGTACGCCCGAAATTGTTAAATAATAATGGGACTTAGAACTAAATTACTCGCCCCAACAAAGTGCATCAGCATGTGCAGCGTGAGCTGGCGGTCATTTTGACCTAAGAAGTGGTCTTTGTCGGCCGACCAAGTCTTGCCAGTCAAAATCGCGCCATAAAAGTGTTAGTGCATGCACAAACCACCATAGCCTAACCGTAGCACATGTGTCTTTTGCTTATATCTTCGTTAATAACGCATCAATTCTGTTTCACATCAGTACACACTGTTGCGCAACATGTCGAAGAAGAGTGCTGCGCTCAAGGCTAAGTTCAAAATTGCTGTTAAGACCCTCCTGAAGGCGCCCAACCTCACAGTGCAAGAGGCGATGCTAGTAGCAAAATTTTCGACAAAAGACATCAAAAACAAAAGTATGCAGAAAATTATAGCCAGATGCATTCCCGGCGGCAAGAGAGCAATGGCCGCATTACTCCCTCCTGCCTCACTCCCTCCCAGCATCGTTGATGTCGTGCAACTATACACACATGAAATGGAGAAACCTGAAGGGGCCCCGATGTCGTTGAGGCAAGTGCATGATCATATCAAAAAAATTATTGTGGTGTCGGGCCAAGTTTTACTACAATACACTGATACGCAAAGGAGGGGCTGGTGAATGTATCCCCTAAGAAGATGGGCACAAGTGGCAACCTATTGGAGTGGACATACAAATTGCTTTGCGAAGCGTTATCCAGTCTTATTCCGATTAACGGGATGAATGCATGCTCCGGTGATAACTCACGTAAAAATTGACAACTATGCTGGTCAAAACAATGGACATCAAAACATCTGAGGCAGGAAAACTCCTTGATCGGCTACTTCACGACACTGCGCAAGATATCCACGTGGAGAAATTGAATTGTGCCGAGGACCGTCTTGTTAGGTGGACGATGTATCAAAATTTGAACCTATGGTTTGACAGCTTGGAGAAATTTTTAGTTGAGTTCGGATTTGCCACGTATGATGCAGATGGTGAGCTCATGATATGCATCGAAACCTCAACATGGACGAAATATGCATATCTCTCGGCGGGAGCAATGGAAATCAGGGAGGCCGTCCGACTGTCACCTATTACAACATTTGCTTTCCTCAGCTCGGAAGAGCGACGTCAAAATCAGCGCTCATGACGACGATGATCAGCGGAAGCAACTCAGCGGGCGGACCGATTCCCCCCACTTTCAATTTCAGACGGCAGCGCAAACCGACGAAGCCGAAGCGATCCGCGTCGAGACCATTCGGTACACACTTGATGTACAAGCAATATTCGGACATGAGGAGGTTCAGTCATTTCCGATTACAATCGGTCTGAATAGTAAGGGGGGGATGGATGAGTGCATGGAGGTCAAATCTTACAAGGGAAGACCAGAATGGGAATGCGAATAAAATCACTTTATTGCAGATTGTGTAGGGGATCTTACGTCTTGCGACGAAATTATTTTTGCGCGTTTCGTGGACCGATTGCACTGATTCTCGCAGCCAATAGGTCTTATGCAATAGTACCCCCTAAAGGCAAAGACTTTCTGAAATGGTCCATTAACAATGCCAAACAGTATTTTGGCCCGGTATCGTATGCATTATTTCCTCGCTATGCAGCGCCCACGATGAGCAGTTTAAAGAGAGAACAACACCGATAAGAGAAGATGCTACTAGGAATACATGTACAGTCATTAAAATTTGATGCAGGGCAAATCCCAGCATTACTAGCCAATCGAAGTCCTCTTTATTTCATTTAGAATCATTAGCAATCGTTGTTGCTCGTATTATCGTACACTATTCATATCATCAGTTGTTTATGATGCAAAACACTGTTGGCGGCACGTGAGCAGCATTGCCACGTGAGGACGTGGACATCCAGGAAACAGAGGAGGAGGCGGACCGCCCTTCTCCCTAAAACATGTATTTGCATCAAGGAATATTCCCGAGTGACTTTTCACGCCTCTTCCTGTGATTTTGGCAACTTTTTTGCGCTCAAGCCGCAATCCTATCTTTCATATTGTCGGGTGTACCAGGCTTGAAGGGAGATTCGGTAGAAGTGACGTCGAATGGATCTTCATTGTATTTAGAGCCGCAAGGATCTCCTACCCCGACAACAACGACGACGACGATGCGCCGACCCCGACCGGCAAGACAAGGGGCCTGCCTTGACCCCCCCCCCGCCGCATCCTCTGATACACCACCCACACCATAGTTGGAGATGACGGGTCGTTCCGCGATCACCGAGCGGGGAGACACGCGTGCGTTGTCATCGGCAGCGGCGATTGTGACAACGACAACGATGACGACGATGACAATAGGGACGCATGCAGGAAGGGGGGGGGGCTCCCTGCGGTGGCAACGGCGGCGGTGGCGATGACATTGAAAAAATGATTTCGGAATCAAGATTTTGATGTGGGGGGGGGGGGAATTGGCAAGTTCGCGCACTTTCCCACCACTCACATCACGCCAAGGTAAGTAGGCGTACTTGATGTGGGGTAAATAATTGACCCCAAACCTGGTGGTATGTACATACCAAACATTTATCTAGCGGCAAAGCTAGATAAACGACCCGGAAGTATGTACATACCACCAGGTTTGAGGACGAAAAATGAACCCACATCATGGCAGGAACCAGTATTCTGTCCTCAAACCCAGGTTAAGGTGAGTTACTACCTCTAGTTTGTACGCCTCCACCCCAAGCCGCAGGCAACCGCATAAGCTAGCGTCAAGGAGGGACCCATGAGCCCCCCCCAATAAAATTAACACTAGAGAACGATAAAGTTGGATTGCGTAGGAATAGTAGTGAAAATGTTCAAGACTTTTTTCTGTGCGAGACGGGAATAACCCTTCTGACGATGATTTTGACGTAGGAATAGTGGAAAGATGTATGCAATGTTTGGAATTCTGGGGTGGTGACATGGGAATGAATTGGGGTATCTATTCGACATGGTGGCAAACTTCGAAACGACGGAAATAGCTGTATGTAAATCGCAAAAATGAAACCAAAGTGACAGTTTACTGCCACACTTTGCCGGAGCACAGCATAGGCATAAGTTAGTGGCAGACCAAAACATATATATTATCTAATTTTTTTCTCTAGAAAAGGCTTAACACTGATTCAAAATGTCATGGCCACTAAAGTAGTATGAATCGTATGGTACGAGTTTACCCGGTCTTTTGGGTCCTGAGTTTTGTAACATTTTTTTTTAATTAGCGCAGCGCTAGATAAAATAGGCTCCGACGTCTCGCCTGTAATGTTACATGGGGAGTTTGAGAGGGATCCCGCCTCTTGGGGTGGAGCATACTGTGTGCACGCTATTCCCCAAGGCCTCAAGAGCGAGATCTATTAGTGTCGCTTTCTTGGAGAGGGTGGAGGGGCTGATCGAGGCAGCATCAACCACAAAAATCCACACGGGCAGGGAGGATCGATCGAAAGCGAAATAACGAACTACGGCGGAGTTGACGCTGGCGATGGGCAATCCCCGTCACCTATTCCAATGCCCGTGAGATAGCACATAGTCATCGATTTATATTGAGTTTAACATCAATTGACCTATAAAGCTACGCTGACTTAATTAGGATGCAAGATGATGTAACATATTTTAACTATTTTGAAAATAAGCCACCACTCGCCACAGTCGACCGGCCTGACCAAACCGAGCAACACGTCGCGAGCCGACAGTGCGCTGAGGCATCCAATTAAAGGGCATTGCCGTCGCACAATGGTAAGGGGTCGATTTCAGCTGCAAATGGGGGAGGTCAGATTTGCCTAAATTTTTTTTAACTTATTTGGTTTTTCGGGCCCGATTTAGCTAGGCGCAGCTCACGTCAGCCCCTGTACTGTAGGAATAGTATGTATTTCCTACGAAAATAATATTTTTTATTCCTACGTAGATTTCCGTACATTCCTGACATCTGACTCCGAAAACTAATTAAGAGGGTTTTAGACCTTCGCACAAGAAGATAATACTACATCTGCCACTATCTCCTACTCTGCCATCATGCAACTGGTCTTCCAAATCCAAGCACCAATCTAACTCATCATCAGAAAAGTCCATGGCCATGGTAGATGTGAGAAGGGAGGGCAGTTGATGAGTGGTCGTGGACCCCCATCCATCATCATTTGCGGACTGAGGGGGGTGTTCCGCTTCTTCCGCCTTGTTCCAACCAAGAAATCTTGCTTGCGCCATGCTGCCTCATACAACAACAACAAGTCCGGGACACAAGAATCCAACTCAGCCCGCTTGCAGCTGCAGCATTGCCACCATTGCATGCCTCCTTCCCGATCGACCAGACCTGAACCTGAACAACCACACAACAACCAAGCATGCAAACAACTAACCACACAGTATCAGATCTGCATCCCCCGGACATTATGGGTGGGTGTGGCAGAGAAAGTATAGGTGACAACAGCAAAGAAAAGGCACTCATGCCATTTCCATGTGCCGGTCCAGATTCGGAGGTCTGCTCAAATCCTGGGTCACTGCTTGGTGGCACTGAATGAAGCCCTTGTCTTGTGCAGTGGTTGATGCTCCAAACTCACATGGGTAGGGGGTCCAGTATTAAAATTCGTATCTAGCAAAAAAGTTTCCCCCCTTTTTTCCAATTTTCGGTCTGACCGCCGTACTGAAAATTCTCTCTTTCGGAGCCCTGGCGTTGGGTGACAACATCGCCAATTATGACAATATTGGCATCAACAACCTGTCCTCCAAATCAATGCCCTTGCACACTCTCCCCGATGCAATACTTGTTCCAGCGCAGAGATGCTTCGTCAGTCCCACTGGATGACCCAGATAAAGGGACTGACGAAGCGGCAATTTGTTCTGTCATCTGTACACTGAGCTAGAGTGTGCAGCGCAGAGAAAGTAGGGACGAGAGCTGATATTTTTTACCTTTTTTTCCGCCACCGCCACAATAGGCACCCCCCCCTCATCCAATCTCGCGCCCCTTCCCCCAATGACCATCCAAACGTGCACGGGGCCTGTGTCGCCAGGGACAGGTTTGTGTGATTGTCGTTGTTGGGGGGGCAGGAGCAACGAGCGAAAAGTGATGATGCTGCCATCGCCGCAGACAGAGAGGACAACGAGCGCCGCCGCTGTCTTTAAACAACAATCAACCTTAAAAATGATGATGGTGGAGGTGTGGTGGCAATATCATTGCGCGGGCGGCAGACGGCCGACAATACTGGGCGGGGAAAGGAGGGAATCGATCACTGCCATCGCCGCCGTCACCGCAGTCATCGCTGTTGGGTTCACCGCTGCCGCTGTCATCGTTGTTGTCACCGCAGCACAACGGACGATGGACAATGCCGCAGACAACGGACGAGAACGACAACAACAGTGGCGAAAAAATATACAACAATCAAACAGTGTATGGGAGAGGGAGGGGGATGACAGTGGCGGCGACAGATGATGATGACGAGACGACGACAATAACAACAAAAACAACAATCAAACAGTGGATGGGAGAGAGAGGGAGGAGGATGACGGTGGATGACACAGGAAGAGCAGCTGACAAAAAAACAAGCAAACAGTGGCAGGGGATGGGGGAGAGAGGGAGGAGGATGATGGTGGCAGCGAAGAATATGATGAGGGGCCAGCTCTGTGGGTAGAAGCGGCCCAAGGAAGGGAGGCCATTTGTCTTCATCTTGTTTTTAATCCCCCCTGTTGAATTCCTTTGTAGAATGTACTGAATTCCTACATTATATTTTTTGTTCCTGTCATTTTCATGAGTCATGAGCCGCCCCTGACCGTGGCGTCCGCCTCACCGTAGACCGACTTGGAATTGAAATCATGCCCCAATACTCAAGGGGAATCTTCCTCAAGTGCGTGGAAACAATCCCTATGCTTTTCATTTCTCACCTGCAGGTAATTTTGGTGTTGCAATACATTTAACAGCAGGAGTGTGTTATTTTGCTAGCTTTTGCTAGATAAACAACGGTAGCCCCAATGGCCCACTTACCACTTAGAGATAGAACAATGCCTCAAAACTTTACAGGCATCTTTTGCACATAGATTAGAATAATCCCCAAACTTTTTGTGCCCTATATGCATTTGTATGGGAGATTACATGACACATTATGAGTATGTAAAAATATTAGATAAATTGGGCGTTTTGTTAGCCGGCATCCGCAACTGAGTTGGTGGCCCCAATGGACCACTTATGGTCAAAAGCACGTCCTAAAACTTTACATACATCTTCAAAACATACATACACGCAATATTTCACACATAATTGATCTATTTTAATGAACTATGGGAATTCAAAAAGAAAACTCAAAACAGCATGTAAAACATATGAACTATGGGCATTCAAAAGGAAAACTCAAAATAGCATGTAAAACAAGGCATTATGCTAGTGCAAGGTAATCTTACACCGTGTTGCACACCTGAAGGGTAAGTTGTGGTCATTTTTTTGCATCAAATCTTTCAGGATGTCATATTGACATCTATTATAACTGTCTGGACTACCTAGATAAGGAGATTGAGGTTTTTAGTGTGAGTCCTCTCATCAAATCCTAGTCCAAATCCGGCCTGATTCCTAGACCTCAACCAACCCGATCAACTATATCATGTTTGACCTGCCCAGCGGGTAGGTTCTGGTCAATTTAATTTTTTTCAATGAAACTTTCAAGATATCATGTGGTGAGCTAGTTGAGCAGGTTAGAACACTCAGAATTGGTATTGAGGCCATTTCAAAATTCGACAAATCTTGGGCTGGACCCCCTATTGAAGGTGAACATCAAGCGCATTCACGATTGCTTGGGTCATGTCAGCGAGGCTGCCACACGCAAGATTGTGGCGCAACTTGGACTACCATATCTCGAACAGGATTTCAGACATGTGAAGCATGTGCAATTGGAAAGGCAAAGCAATGCAACATCTCGAAGGAAGCAAATGGAGACAAAGCAACCACATTCAACAGTCAACAGAAGAGTGGGCCATGACTTGTCCAAGATCAAAGCTCCGGAGGGGATGGAAGTGCAGATCCACAAATCTAACTGGCATATTACGGTAGATGAGATGTCTGTGTTCAAACGGAGTGCATTCTTTGAAACGAAGAGCGGCATGATTGATTACATGTGTAATCTCATGCATTCAGAGGCCGAGCGTGGCTATACCCAATTCGAGTCTTGCGTCAAGACAATGCTGGTGAAAACGTTAAGTTGATCAAGACAGCCAAGGGCAAGGATTGGAAGCTGACTTTTGATGTGGAGTACACTGCTCGAAAGACGCCTCAACAGAATTTGCACACAGAGACTTCATTCATGATCATTGTGGCTCAAGCACGTTGCATGCTAATTGCGGGGCAAGTTCTGAGTGAGGAGTGGTTCAAATTGTGGCCAGAAGCAGCTAAGACAGCCACCCATCTCAACAACCTGATGCCTGTGACTATTGATGATGTTACTAAAACTCGTTGGGAGTGGGCTGGATACGACGTTCCTAAAGAATGGACAAAGAATCTTTGCACCTTTGGCAAAGCAGGTGTTGTCAAAGAGGGCAAACAAGGGAAGGTCCTTGACAGGGGAATAATTATGATGTTCGTTGGATACAGTGAGAATCATGCTGAGATGGTCTTAAGGATGTACCATCCGGAGACAAGTCGCATTGTACAGACACGAGATGTGATCTGGATGGGACGCATGTATCATACCAGGCAGAATGCTGGTCTTACGCAGCAGCTCCCAATTGTGACGGTCCCCATCAGTATACATGACAAGTCTGATGACGCGGAGATTCGATGTGTTGAAATTGCCACGATTCCTCTCTCTGAAGAAAGGGGGGTACTGAATGATTCTTCATCAATGGAAGCACATGAATGGGTTCCTGTCAAAACTAGATATGGATATGGCCATACCGTTGGAAGAAAGGATGGTGCATACAATCCAAGCAGCGGAACCACTATCAAGTGGAGTGATCTTGTTGCAGCTAAAGTTGACAATGATGACATCACGGACATTCTTAGCTCCAATTACTATGAGGTTTTGGGCATTGATGAGAACGAGGCTAAAGTATTGAAAGAGTTCAATGACAGTGTCTCGGAGTATCTCAATGTCGGAGCTGGTATTGGTGGCAGATTTGTGAACACGAATGAGCTACGAGTCATGAGCTACCATGAGGCTATTAATGGTCCAGATGGTGAACAGTAGAAAGCAGAAGTCCAAACAGAACAAGGACGACTGGTTTCGAGCAATGTCTTTGAGGTAGTGAAGCGCAGCGAACTTCCAGATGGTGTCACAGTCATTGATACAGTATGGGCCATGAAAAAGAAGAGTAATGGCAAACTTTGTGGAAGAGTCAACGTTTGTGGATTCAAGCAAATCGGAGGACAACACTTCGATTGATTGAGTATCAGTGCACCATTAACAAATGGTATGACCATTAGATCTGTCCTTACTCTTATGCTTGCAAGCGGCAGCATTGCGCACGTGGTCGACGTGAAGGGAGCGTTTCTTTACAGTGAATTTGACAACGGTGAGAAGATCTACATCAAGATACCGAAGGGTTTCGAAGAATTCTACGAGGAAAATGAGGTCCTACTGTTAAAGAAGTGCCTTTATGGTCTTAAGCAGGCGGCGATGGCGTTCTACAGGAAACTTCGTGCAGCGGCAAGCAAGATTGGACTTTCACAGAGCTCAGCCGACCCATACCCATTCTACAAGTTGGAAGGAGGAAGAGTGGTCATTATGATCTCATGGATCGATGACAATATGATCGTTGGCCCATCTGACTTGGTTATGAAGCTCTAGTCCGATCTGATGAAGGAATTCGAGTGCGATGACTGCGGTGAGCTCAATGAGTACATCGGGAACAAGATTGAACACGTTGGTGAGGATGCCATCCATTTTGTTCAGACTGTTGTGGTGCAAAGCTTTGAGGATCAGTTCAACCTTGGAAATAGATGGTACAACATGCCAGAGCAGCCCGGAACAGTTTTGATGCGTCCAACAGAAGGTGAAGATGTTCTAAGTCCAGACGATCAGACAATGTTACGATCTGGCGTGGGAAAGCTGATGTAACTAATGCAACACTCGAGGCCAGACATTGCACAGCCCGTTTGTGACTTGGCACGGTACATGACACGTGGGAACTCAAAAGCAATGGATGCAATGATCAGATGCATGAGATATGTCTTATGCACTAGGGATGTGGGACTTATCCTGCAACCATCTCGGAAGTGGGATGGATCCAATGAGCATCAATTCCGCCTCAGTGGGCGATCCGATTCAGATTATGCAAAGGACACTCAGACACGACGCAGTGTCTCTGGGTACATCAAATATTTGGAGAATTCACCCACTGTTGAGCAAAATAGGATCCTGAGTGCAACACCTGTACAAAATGGGAATCACAAACATAAACCGGGGATAGACAGGCATCCTCAGAAAACTCACCAGACACATGGAAATGCTAGCAGAACACTAGGAACTGCTAGACTTGTTAGGGCGACGTAACCATTCGGAGTTTCAAAGGGAAAGCAGGAAAAGCAATAGCAATTTGAGCGCTGAGCTCACTTTTAATCAGTTATTTAGAAATCCAATGTCATGTGCTTAGCGTCATCGAATACGACGTCTTCTCAACACCCACAATGCATAGGAGTGCGACGCAGAAGACAGTAGCTTTATCGTCTTGCGAAGCAGAGCTGAACGCAGCCGTACTATGTGTGCAAGTTATGATTTACCAGAAAACACACTGGAATCAATCGGGTTGAAGGTCGAACTTCCAATGGTCCTAGAAATGGACAACAGAGGAGCGATCGATCTAATCAAGAGCTTTAGCGTTGGAGGTCATACAAGGCACATCGACATTAAGCAGTGCTTCTTGCGAGAGCTTAAGGAAGCAAAGGTACTAGTCATGAAATGGATTGCAGGCTCATAAAATGAGGCTGATATGTTCACGAAGAACCTCGACAGACCCCTATGTAAACGCTATGCAGAGCTACTTCTTGGCGAAGGAGCACTAGGTGATAAAGGGGGTACAAGCACTGAGTAAGGGGGGTGTCTGAAGGCATAACTTCAGTACTCAG
>JALLAZ010002174.1:0-10700 GCA_036939755.1 Stephanodiscus triporus | reverse complement strand
TGTTGCGTCATCTCTCTGCCCCTTGTCGTCATGTCCCGTCCCGTCGCCGTCGCCCTCGTCAATTGCGTCATAGTCATTGTCGCCGTCCCGTCCTCCGCACCCATGCCTTCGTCTCCCCCATCGTCCTCCCCCTCTTTTGATCTGATCGTCATTGTATTGTCATTCTGTCCGTCATCGACGTCGCGCTCCTCCCCTTGTTGCCATTACTGCCGCCGGCGACGCCGGACGCAAAGCCCCGTCGTCGTCGCCGCTGTTATCGTCGCCGCCGCTGTTGCCGTCGCCTTCGCCGTCGCCTTTGCCGTCACCGTTGTCATCGTCGTCGCCATCGTTGTCGCCACTACCGTCATCGATTTGATTGTTGTGTTGCTGCGGCGCTGCCGCTGCTGCTTCCGCCGCCGCCACCCCCGCCACCCCCGTCGCCGTCGTCATCAAGTTGCCATTGCCATTGCCGTCATCGTTGTCGCCGCTACCATCATCTTTGTTGCCATCGTCGCCGTCGTCGTCATCATTGCCACTATCACCGTCACCGCCGCCGCCGCCGTCGCCACCGCTACCGTTGTTGTTGATTGTTGTATTGCTGCTGCCGCCGCCGCCACTGCCGCCGCCACCGCCGCTGTCGCTGTTGTCAATTTGATTGTTGTGTTGCTGTTTTTTTTGCCGACATGTCGGGTAATCGGCACGCCGACACCGACATGTCGGCGCATCTGAAGAGCTGACATGGCTCAATGTCACCGACATGGTCTGTGTCGTGTCGGCGACATGGCACCGACATGTCGGCATGTCGCCGTTTTTTGGGGAAAAAATCCCCGACACGACGCCGACATTTCCAGCCAAGAAGCAAGCAAAACACAACATCACTCAAGTGAGTGTTCCTTGCCCTCTGTTTTTGCAGAGCGGGCTTCATTTAGGTTGCCATATTTCATGGTCCTTGTAGCCCCACCACCACCATGTTTCTGCTCAACGGTCCTGATTGCATGTTCAAACTCCAAATACTGTGAGCATGTTACACCTTGATGAAGCAGGTGGTTGACCTGCAGTAGCTATCCCTCATCAGGAACAGAGCTCAACGCCTTACCTTCCTCTTTCTGCTTGCGGTAGAATTCTTTGTATGAATCATCTACCAAAATTAAATGGACCCTGGTTGCATCATCAAGAAGATTGTTAGCAGATGCCTCTGCTGCTGACTTACTCACCCTACCATTCGAGCGTTCAAGGTCAAAGTACTGATTTTTGGGGGAATAGGAGTTCATTGTACAAACAACAGAACAAGACCAAAGACAAACCGGACACTTGCCCACCTCCTACTGAGTGTTTGTTTTGCTGTTGCAGCAAGATAGAAAACATCCAGACCCACCCACAACTGCTGACTGGAAAATTTGTCAACAATGGCACATGATGACCTTGTCACCATAGGTTGGATTCTTCAATATGCTGATGATTGCCCCCTTTGAATCCAGGAGAGGATTGATGCTGGTCTCGTTATAATTTTCAATAATTTTACGATCTGCTTTCCACTTCTCCTCAAGTTGCCTATCCTTACGGACAACATCCTTGTTCATAGGCGGCTTGTCCACAAGTACTAAGTGCCCACATTTAGCACACAAGCAATATTTGGGTGGAGGCTTTGTCCCCCGGTCAGCCAGATACTGCCTCTCCATGGCGTGGGAGGAGAGCTTGTGGGACTTGGAGTTCTTGTCGGCATTGTTGGCCTCATTGATCGCATGTCTCACCGTTGCCTCCATCCTATTCATCAGCTCAATATACTGTTGGAGGTCATGCATCTCGGCACGACCAATTTTGACATTCGTGGAGACAGGCTTGAGCACAGCCCAAACATCGACCATAAACCTGCAGAGCTTACTCTTCCCAATCTTAGTGGGAATGTTGATGGGGATGGCCCTCGCTAGCAAGTCCTTGATGGTGACCAGGGAAAAATCATGATATTTCCCTCGGCCAGAGGGAGTTTTCCCGAGGCCCGAGGGAATTTTCCCCGTATTTTTCTCGGTCGCAATTGTACTGGAGACTGTAGTACCATACCAAGCTCGTATGGTATGTACCCCCCCGCCCCCCGCCGACAACGCCCGAAGCGACCACCGCGTCGTCAGCGACGCCTCCCCTCGCGGCTGGCGCCCCAGACGAAATGGTAGACGTTGAGGTTACTCTTTAGCTGGGAGGGGGAACCAGAGGGGGGAAAACCTCCCATGATTGTTTCGCCACTTTTTTTAAGTATCGTAACCTTCCTGCGCACAAGGAAGGTTTTCCACCCTCTGAAACTGGGTTCCCCCTCTCAACTAAAGAATAACCGATGAATCGAAGAGACACTAGGACGGGGGACAATTTTATTATTTGGTTGCTTGAGAAGTCTGATCTCTCGCTCCGCGTGAAATTACTATGAACGATTCGAACGTTGTTGGCGGCGTCAAAGTTGACAACGAAACGATCCGATGGGCGCGAGAATCGTTGCGTCGACGACGATGCGAGCTGTTGGAGCAGAAAGAGAAATTGATCGCCTCGTACCAACAAGTCGACTCATCATCGTCGGGATCCGTCATCCCGACATCGGAGGATGATGCAGCGATTCGTCGTCATGACCATCCCATGATCGAGCGGGGTCGGACATTACTCGCCGAATCGGAGGCCTCGTCGGAAATATTGATGCGGTACGCCTCCTTTCGGAATAGCATCAATTTACCCGCATCATCATCATCCCCTCGCGAGAGCAGCGAGGTGGATCGATCTCCAACGGTCCGGGGGACGGGGACGAACGGATCGACATTATTTGACCCGCATCATCATCGGCCTTCTTCTTGTGAATGCGAGGATGACTTCGCGTCCGCGGCAAGGCCCGTGCAGCGAGATAGACCGTGTCGCGTCGACGGCGAACACTCCGTGTCGCATGACTCGGAATCGGCAACGCCAAAGAAGTCGCGTACGATAGTTTCCGATCATCTCCCGGTCGAATCCCCGTACTGGGAATGCGAGTACGATGACTGCCAGAATGACCGTCGTAAGTCGAACGACGACGACGAGGGAGTGGAAGAGCTGCTAATGGAGGGCGACGTGGCGCGCGCGAGGCTCGACGAACTTATCGCCGCCGTGCATCGTCGAGGAGATGACACACGAGAGCACTTGATGTTGGAGGACACTACTCCCACGAAGAAGAGTATCGCGAACTTCGATCCGTCGTCGATGAATGCCGCAAGACGAGCAGTCCTCAGGAAGGTCAAACTTAACGACGAAGTAGCCGCGGCGGAGGAGGAATCTCGACTGTTGACTACCTTCAAGGCACTGCCATTGCCGGGCGGGACAGAGGTGAAGAACAACATCTTCGCGCCGACGCGGGCATTCCAAGGGAAGCAAATATGTCCCGTCGAAAAGTTGATCCGACGGGGTGATGCGAATTGCGATCGGAATGACGATGCGTCGTCATCTTCTCTGTCTGGGACATTCTGTGGTGCGTGTGATGGCTATTCGATGGCGGCATCGAGGACTGGTCGCGAGGATTCATTCGGCATGTCGGCACTCGGGAACGAAGCAGACAGAGACCGGGAAAGACAGCTGATTGCAGAAAAGAGGACGAAAAAAAGGCAACTTCTTGATGCGATTGACCAAATCATCTCGGACGAAATGCGGCCCGTGCTGAAAGAGGAAGACGAAAGCGCTCTCTATGGCGAAGGTTTCGACATCGTGGAGGATCCATCGAAACTTTTGCAGGATATTGCTCAGTTGAAGGCAAAGCTCAAGCAAAAACGAAACCAACGCCTTGCTATCATGAATGACATAATAGACATTGACTTGAATGCACCCTTTGAAAGGCTCCTATCCGGAAATGCTGGGGTCGAAATGAGGTCCATAATTGATCGATTGAAGAAGCGAGTTTGTGGTGTTAATGCCAACGATTTCCAAATTGTGCATGTCACGAGAAACAGTATTGGCGAATCTCAGCTTAGCGTACCACCACAACGGGGAAGTGTGTTTATTAGACAGCAAGAGTGGGCAAAGCGACGGGAGCAAAAACTGTTTAATGCCAGGTTGCAGCAGGAGGCAGACGCCATGGATGGCATTACTGGAATGCCCCAAATGTCTCACGCAACGCAATCGTGGCAGCGTGCGAGGGATTCGCACGATGAGGCATTAAGGAGAGTTGCCGAGGAGGAATCAACGAAACAACAACAGAAGGAAGCGAAAGAGAAAGCCTTGAACGAGCTAAAAAATAAAGAGATGGAGGCGCTGCAAAAGCAGGCGAATGCTAAGGCGAAGTCGATGAAAAATGAGGTCGACAAGGAAGAGCAAATGAGGAGGATTGAATCGTTGTCACGTCCCCGGCAAACAAGGGAAGTCATTGCTAGCGTTGAGCTCTGCGCAGGTAAGGTAGGAGAGCAAAAGCCCGACCTGACCATCAAATCCAAAGTTTACATCTCCCCAAAGCCACCGAAGAAGTTAAACGCACCAAAAGACGAAAGGTTCGAAGCTGCGGAGACGAAGTACTCGTGTGACAAGAAGCCGGATGAATTTTGCGGCAAGAGCAGTTTCTCGGAGATGAGGGACAAGGAATTCGCCAAACTTGTTAAGACTATTGGCAAAAATGCATCTTCGATGGCGAAAGAATGAACATTTCAACGCCCAGCGTCGATGATGCATTGATTTACTAACGTATGATTAGGTACATTATTCATTCAAAATAAGTGCGACTCAACGATACTCTTCACCCTAGGTTCTAGAGATAGGGCTTTCCCCCTTGTGGTCAATTTGCGACGCGGTCATTGATGGGTAAGATTTTGATTACATAAAGTGGATTCGTAGTTGTCTGCGTATGTGCGGGTATCAGCCTCTAGTCGAGGTAGAAATGAGGTAGATGACATGCAACAGACGCTTAGTTTACTTAGAGCTCCCAGTATTGATGACTTGACAATACCTTTAAAACTCAGCTTAATTCATGGCCTTTCCATAGAATTCCTGATCGGAAAATCCAGTTCACAGATTTGCGTTTCTGCGCAGATTCTGCTCATGTTGACTTGTCATCAAACAACTTAGTTGTTCTTCGCGGATGATTTTGATTTAGTCACAGGCGCAGCACTCATCATAGCCTCTTATGTGTAGCCTCCTTAGTCGTAGCCGCCTTCGTCGCATCCTTCTTAGTCGCCTTCGCGGCCTTCCGCCCATTAATCATCTTCTTAATCTCTGCCTTTGCGTCGGTGGCGGTGGGCGTCGGGGCCACTAGTTGATTGGCCACTAGTTGATTGGCCACTAGTTGAGCAGATGTACAGTCAGGGAATATAACACTGACATCAAATCTATAGCCGCAAAGACCCGTGAATTCAACATGTCCAGTTGCATCCGTGGTTGAATTTGTCACGTAGACTCCGTTGAGCGACAGTATAACAGTAGCACCAACTAAAGGTTGGAATCCGGGTTCACAGGGGTCATCAAATAACAAAGGGCCAACGCTTGTTGTAAGTGAACACAGTGAGGGTTGAGAAGATGGAGTAGAGGTAGGAGTCGCCGTCGTTGGCATCAGCGTTGGTTTGGAGGTGGGCATTGACGTTGTTGGAATCATAGTCGGTGAGGAGGTGGGGTTCAACGTTATTGGCATCGAACTTGGTACAGTGGTGGGCTTCGACGTCGTCGGCTTGGACGATGGAGTGGACGTGGGCGCAGATGGGCATTCTTCATAAATCACTCTAACACTAAATCTGATCCCACACAGATCCGTGAAATTAACGTAGCCTTTCTCATCCGTGGTTGAATTCTTCACATTGACTCCGTTAAGATTATAAAGGAGAACATGTGCACTCACTAAAGGCGAAAAAACAGGTCCAACCGCACAGGGATCGCAGAATTGGTAAGAGACATTTTTTAAGGTCGTTGTACATGTTGGTTCAGGGGTGGAGATGGGCTTCAACGATGTTGGTTCCATCGTAGGTAGACCGATACTAGGCTGGCCAGATGGCAAAACAGGTAAGGAGAAAGGCGTTGACGTCAAACTGTGAGGCATATTGGGCGATTGTGATGACATGCTTGAAGGAGCCCCAGTGACCGTGGGACTCATGCTCGGATGGCTCGATGGCAGAGAAGACACAGATGATTGGCTCGGCCGTTCCGTCCTCGGCACGCACGTGAAGGAGTTGGCCGATATCATCACGTAGCTGTCCCAAAGCTGATCGGCGACGTCGGCGACCGCGAGCTTGATCGTGTTCCACTCGCCCTCGACGGGGTTGCCTTTCGCGATCAATTTCGTCGTGAACCCGTCCGCCTCGATGAGGGGGTAATTCACCCCGCCGGAGTTGACGTCGTTCCCGCGGAAGTATTCCGAGTTGCGGAGGAAGTTGACGTTGTTTATCGAGACCTCGGTAACGCCGTCCGGCAAGAGCGCGATGTTCCGACCGTTCAGGAAGAACGCGAATACGTCGTTGAAGGGCGTGTCCACGTATTCGTAATACTCCTCGCTCCCGAAGATGTATTCGAAGCTAATTTGGGGGGAGGTCAGCGCTCCCTCGCACTTGAACTCGAATTCGATAACGCACTTTTTTTGACGTTGTTGAATTGAATTGATGCGCATTTTTTGTCGCGTAAGTAGTAAGTTGGAGAGAGAGAGAGAGAGAGAGAGAGAGAGAGAGAGAGAGAGAGAGAGAGAGAGAGGATGAAGCATGAAGGGTTTCGTGAGCATATCTTTACGACGTGAGAGAGAGAGAGAGATGTTTCCGAAAGACAAAATAGGATCGTTGCGTAAACAGGAAATACGGGACGGACGCGCCTCCTCTCAACTCACCGCGTCGAACGTCGAGGTGAGTTCCGCCCCGACATTCTCCCTCGCGATGAGGGTCAGGTCCATGTCGCCGGCCGCGCCCCAACTCTTCGTCTGCTCGTCGGAATCGTTGTAGCAGAAGGCGTCCGGATCGCCGGTGCTCATCAACAACCCCTCGTCGGGGAGGAGGTACATGCCGTCGTTGCTCGTCGTTCCAGTCGTCGTCGTGCCGTTATCATTCGCGGGCCCGAGGGCCGTGGTGCCCATGGCGTGACCGTTCGTGAACATCCTGTAGCACGCGTGGGACGAGGCGCTGACGTTGCGCAATTGTATGTCCTCGCCCGCGACCAGTATGTTCTGCGCCACAAGTTGAGCCGACGACGATTGGGTGATCACTTTTTTGCACGTCGTCGTCGTTGTTTGTTGTGTAAATATATTGTTATTTTTTTTTGAGAAATGACGGGAGGAAGGGAAAAGATGAGGGGAATATATATATATATATATGAGACGATGTAGAGTATGCTCTTATGAAAGAGAAAAACGAAAACGAAAAAAACAAAATGTACGACGGAAGAGAGAGAGGAACGTAAAAACGCGGGCGGGGGCACACTGACTCACTGCATTGCGATGAATCCCGTTGAACCCTCCTCGAAAGTGGGAAGACGCCGCCGCTCCCTTCGCCGCCGCCGCCGTCGTCGTCGTAGGAGGAGGATGCCCCGCGATGCAGTCGTCTCCTCCTTTTCCTCCTCCTATCATTCAACCTCCCTCCCCCGGCCGTCGTCGTCGTCGTGTTCACATCCTTTGCGTTCGTATTCGTACTGTCGTCGCCGTGCGCTCCCGCTAGGAGGAAGGATGCGACGAATGCGATCAGATTCGACCTCCTCCTCGTCGTCGTCGTCATCGTCCTCGTCGTCGTCACGGCTGTAGTCGTGGTCGTCGTCGTCGTCGTCGTTCTCCCGCCGTCGTCGCCGCCGCCGCCGATGGCATGTCGCGATGCATCGTCATCGTCGTCGTCGTCGTCGTCGTCGTCGTCGTCGTCGCGTCGTCGCGTTCGACGATGACGACGCGTCGTCGTCTTCCTCGATATCGTCGCGGCGAGACGTTCGGGACAACGATGAGTCGTCGAGGATGCATCCATATTTCGCATGTATATTCGATATAATGTGGACTTTGTTTGTCTTTTTTTCCCCTTTCAACCGCGATTCTCCGAAAAAAATCGGCAGGTGCGAGTGCGCTTGAAATCGAGAATATATTATTATTATCCGAACGAGGGTTGCGTCTCTAGAGGTGGTGGCATGGGATATCTCTCCAGCAGACGAATCGGCTCTTTTCGTTCGACATGAAAGGAGGGGGGTGTTTCCGCGGCGAAACATTGTGATGTTGATACCACCGTTGCGTTGCGGGGTGGGCTTGTTGTGCTCGCTCGGGCGAACGGACGATTTAATTTTATCGAGATCGTACAAACACCATATCCGTTCGTCGTCTCTAATCTCGTGGAAACTGTTTTTGGCGGGAGGTCGAAAACCTTCAGATCTGACATTATTATTTGCCCTCAGTATGGGGTTGGTAAATTCATGCCAAACGTACAGTATCTACTTAACAAGAGAGAAGTTCTGCGCGTTGGTTGAGATTTCTCGTTTTTGCGTTGAGCTTGAATGAATTCAAGTTATCGTATCGTATCTACTCCCAAAATAATACTTATAATTTATATTGTGAGTGTTTCCGTAGTGTGTCCGTTGTGAGAGAATGAGAGGTAGGACAACAAAAAAGAGGAAAGAAGGAATTGAATCACTTCTTCACGTATCGTACTCACAAAAAGAGAGAAGACTATCTCGAATTTACCACCAACGCGATCAAAACATCGTGATCCGAGGGAGGAGATGAGTGGCGGCGCGGGGATGATCGAGGGGAGGAAGAAGAACAACAGCGATATCGGGGGGGGCGGGGCCGTCTTCTCTTTCTTCCCGTTGTCGTCTAGGGATCGTCAAGATGAGATGGGGAAGATGTCGAGCGGCGCGTCGTCGATCTTCGGTGGGACGATGAGCAGGCTCAAATCCGCGGCGTCCTTCCTCGATAACGGGGACAAGAAGAAGACGAAGAAGCAGGGACGGGGAAGGAGGACGGCGGGGAGGAAGGGGGGGATGATGGACGAGGCCAAGCTGACGAAGTTGGAAAGGACGTCGGAGGATGGGAAACGAATCGAGGCCGTGGAAGATTCGGCGCATCTCATAGAGCAGCGCGGTTACGATGGCGATGCGAGCGGGTCCAATGTCAAAGAGCGCAGGGACGACGACGCGACGAAGGAGTCGAGGGGGGGGCAAGTCAAGAACGATCGAGTAATGAAGTCTCCTGAGGATTACGGACTCCTGTACACTGACACCGGAAACAGTTGCCCCTCCGCCGTGTCTAACTTGACGGTCGAGACAAGCGAGCGCAATCTACGCATCTGGTCGACGATCGCCGATCGTCCCGACGCGACCATCGTCGTTGATCGATACGCGATCGACGACGCAGCCGCCACCACGGGCGAAATCGACTCCGACGACGACGTCGTCCTTGCCGCGACGATGCATCGCGAGGACGATTGCGCCGCACGCCATGGGGGCGAATTCGAGACGACCAACGTCGAGCGAGAGGATCCGTCTCTCGACTGGTCCGCGATTGTTCGCGGTCCCGCCGTGGACGAATCGCCCACCGCGGCGTCCGATCCTCCATTGGCCGAGAACGAGTGCGGGGATATCGCTGTACCGAGCTACGACATCGACGACATCGAGTGGACCGAGAGCAACCACCTCGTCTTGTCGACAGAGGTCGACGGCGATGTTGTCGCGGGGGATGAGACCAAGCCGGGAGGGGCCGACGACGGGGTGGCGATTGCGATGTGTCCGTGTTGTCAGAGGAAGTGGACGACGGCGAGAGGCGACGATGTTGGACCGAGCGAGGATGCCGTTGAACGGATCAACAAGGATATTGTCGTCGTGGAAGAGATCGATGACGATGACGCCGAACACAGTTCCGCATCGAGACACGCGACGACCAAGGTGTGAGACGATTGTTCCGCATTCCCCATTCGCATCATCATGGTAAGACTCTCGACCAGTTATTTGGAGTCCCAGCTGGAGAATTGTTCAATGTTACCGTGGCTGTTACTGACATGAAGAGGTTTTCAGAAGTAAGTTTGATGGGACGGTTTTTCCAACATTAGACCCGTAGTTAATTAGATAGTTTTATGTCATTCATAGCTGCTCAATGCTACCGTACATTTCAAAAGGAGTGCCAAACTACCCATGATGCACCTCAAACTCATGAACGAATAAGACACAATGCATGATGGTGCATGCCCTCGCTCACAGCCAAACAGCTCACCTGGACCTATTGAAGAGGATAATGAACATATACTTTACAAATGTCTTACAGATATTGCACACACCTAGTTATGTATCATATTTTTTATCTCTTTATCTAAACCTTTCTCTGTAATCTGGATCAGTGCATCTTGTCGCCATATCTTCTGCATTTCTTTCATTTTCCTGCATTCTGTATGCTTCATCAGTAGTGCATCTTGTTGCCATAGCTTCTGCATTTCTTTTATTTTCCTGTATTCTGTAATTTAGATTATCACGTGCCAATCTTCTGTATATATGGGCAACCGCGATTCTCCAAAAAAATCCTCTAGATTGGAATAATCGCCTAGAGGTGCATGTAAATCAAACAAATGTTGCGTACGTAAGATTGAGTGACTCGCATAAGCTAACTTGACTCATGTAAGACAACTTGACTCATGTAAGACAACGTGATTCATGGCGTTTTTGCTGAGTACTACATTATTCTGCACGCAGGTTCTACGGAAGGAGCTTGATTCACGTAAGTACGAGTTTAGTCTGCCTCCTGGGTCGTGCATAGAGACTTGTACCAGTTTCTACGTAATTTCAGGACCCAGATGGCTGACCGGTTG
>JALLAZ010002162.1:0-12558 GCA_036939755.1 Stephanodiscus triporus | reverse complement strand
GTGCAGGTTCCCTTGCAGTTGCAGTGAAGCATTCCCTGTCCCCCAACTGACGATATAAAACGCGCCGCCTCTCTCTCCGTGACTCTAGGAAGTGACCTCCAGCTAACGTAAGCATCACGCAAGTCCATTGCATCAAGATTGTTCGATGCTACTGGGACTGGCCTGATGACATGGTATGCATATGCGCGCGCAAGAACCCCCTGCTTAACTGCCACCCGACAAGTTGCATTGAGCTTATTGATTGTAACAACAACTCCAATAAGATTTGCTCCATCCACCTTGGTGCGATCCACGTCATCCACAGGAACCATCACAATATCCCCGAGTTTGAAGACTAGAGTTGGATTTTTCTCTAGCACAGCTTTCCTGGTCACGTCTGCCCTCTTCTGGACATTCTCAGCTGCTTTCTTCTGTAGACTGTTGCAGTGTGGCAAAACTTCGTGAGCATCCATGTCAATCATCATAGCCAATTAAAGGTTTTCTCGATACTAAGCATCAAGAAATTCCTTGTGGGGATAATTGTAGTAGAGGCTCCAACTAGTCGAAAGACCGTCATCGCCTTTCCAGTCGAGGTCTTCATCTACCTTGTCATGCTCATTGAGAGTGAGGAGTTCGTATTGCTCACTGCGCACCTTCCTCATGATGCACGGTGCCCAATTAGCAATATCCTGTATGTCCTTGTTGTTCGTGCAGTAGATGATGGGGAAGACAGTGTTGACGCGCGCACGCGCTATCTCTTCAAGTTGGAGGCGATTGTCCCCATGCTCCTCAATCAATTCTAGCCAGCAGTTGGTGGTATCCCCAGTTTTGCCTTTGTTAGGAGTAGTGATTGGTTCTTCATCTTCATGTTTGACTTCAAGACCATCCCCTCCAAGAACTTCTTGTGCTTGTCTTGTAGTTGTTCAGCGCGCCTCTGTCTCTGTGCAACCCCGTTTTGTCACGCTGACCTCTCCTTGCACTTACCAAGAGGCGAAGTGGGGGAAAATGAGTCCTCAATGACCGTGCAGTATCCTCAATTGGGTCATGCATTTGCACATCTTCCTTGGGTGAGGGGGCAATGTCCGTGTAGTGGGTGGTTGTGCAGTGATTGCCACGCCATCAACATTCATTTGGAAGTACACAAGATCATTTAGTTCGGCCTCCGTTGAAAGTTTCTTCAGAACTTCAGCTTCAGCTGAGACGGGTAAGTTCACAATACCAACACGAGGGTGCTGATCATATGTCAGGTGGTAGGGTGTGTCCTTGATGGTTCGGTGAATCTGTGTATTGATTCTCCACATGGCAATCCTGCAGCCTATTGTCCAGTGGTTCAAATTGTTTGTCTTCATCCACCCCCCTAATTTCTGTTGCACTGTCTTATTCACCCTTTCAACGCCTCCCTTGGATTCAGAATGGCATGGAGATCCTCGAACCATCTTGCATTCTGGCCATAGATTCTTGAACTCCTTGATTACAAGATCACGAATGGGCGGCATCGCTCAGGGGCCTTCGCATGAAGGTCCCTGATGACTGGTGGCCTGGATTTTCTGGAAGCGCACTCAATGCTGGTGTGATTGCTCGCGTCGATTTGGACATCGACACAAACAATCATTTCCAGCTCGAGCTTGACAAGGAGCGGGGCGTCTTCTATGCCATGCGATACGATGCTGTCGTCTGTTTTGCCGACAAGACGCATCGCTCCTTCTCTTCATATCGCCTCCCTGCTCATGCTCTCCGCGATCCAGCGGACGATGTCTTTGTTGTCGAGACTGTCGATGACGACGATGATGACGATGATGAATATGTCACTCCACCCCCAGCACGCAACAAACGACGCCGCCTAGCAAAGAAACAAACGACAATCAACCCTGATTTGAGTGCGTTTGGCGAGGAAGGAACGGTTGACAGTGCGATTGGCGAGGAAGGAACGGCGGACGACGTGATCGAGACAGCGGCGGATCCGATTAGGAGAGGGAGGCGGGCTGCAGCGACGCCGGCGCCGGGGCAATACACAATGACAAAGCCCCACCATTGGAAAAAGATCAGTGCGGCAAATCTGGGGCGACCAATTGAGCCGGTTCCTTACACTGGAGTGAATGAGTTCTTCGGGGTAAACATGACGGACGCGGAGATGGAGCGGATGAAGGATGAAAACGGCGACATCAGATACAACAAAATTTTTGAGTGGATGTTGCCGATGTTCGCTGGCGAAACGTTTTGGGATTTCTTGGCAGCGAGGATGCAATCGTACATGACGCACCTCATGGTGCAAGGGTGGAAGCCGCGGTGGTACGACCCAGACAATGGCAACGTCATCCTGAGTGACCACATTGCCCGAATGTTTGGTTGTCAGCAGTGTCGGGCGATCAGAGGATTTCCGTCAGTGGACGACAGCTGGTCAACACGATGCCCAATCGATGCCATTGCGCCGCTGAAAGAATGCATGCCGCGTGATGCATTCACTGATTTGTATCGGTGTTTGCATTTTGCAGATGATTTTGATGATGACGAGGAGTGGAGTGACATATTCTTTGACGAGAAGCATGTGTCCCCCCCGACGGCAAATCATCGACGAAAGTTTGGTGAGGTTGAGGATGCAATCAACCGACGGTGGAAAGAGTGCGTGACGGCGGGGAAGGCATTGACGCACGACGAGAGCCGCATTGCAGGCTGGTACAAGAACGAGATCACATGCGGCCCAGAGCCTAAGCCGATCCGGACGGGCGCCACCCTACACTCTCTCGCCGTCTCGTTCGGCATTCTTGCCGGCTACAAACTTCACGCGCGTACGTTCGGCAGAAAGAATGATGGCGATTTAGGTATGCTTCATGAGAATTGCATGACAATCCAAAAATGGATCAATCTCCTTTCGCTAATGGTTGAGGACTACAAGGGGGCAGGACGGTACATCACAATGGACTCGGCGTACATGGGCGACATCATGGCGCAGGTAGGGCGAGAAGTTTGGGGGATGAATATGGTGGGGACAGTCCAATGCAATCGATCGGGAGCAGACACGAAGGATACAACAAAAAAGATGAAGAAGGGGACGTACGAGTCGGTGTGTTGGCAACACAACAACAAACCCCTTGTGTTTGCTGCGTGGGGTGACAACAGCGTCGTCAAGACGCTGTCGAATTGTCATGGGCCGGAGATCTTGAGGGCGGGGGATGGTGTAAGTCGGAAGAGAAGGGGCGAGGATGGGAAGAGGGAGAGGGAGTCGACGGAGGTGTCATGTCCTGCGCAAACGAAATACTACTGCCAGACATTTCACCTCATCGACAAGGGGAACGGCGCAGAGAGACCGTACGACATGGGGGGGAAGAGTCGGACGCATAATTGGTCGCCGAAAATTGTTTTTCGGCTGATCAACATGACAATGGCGAACGCATACCGTATTTATCGGGCTTTGGTGACGACGCGGACGCCCGATCGGCAGTGCCTGAAGATGAAGGACGCGATCAAGGAGCTTACCTTTGCGCTGATGCAGCGAGGTGACCCAATGCGAACAAGGGAGGCATCGCATCCAAAAACTGGCATCGACTTGTCGCGAGTTCTTGGATGGTCTTGTGGGAAAAAAGTTAGGACGGATTCGAAAAGGGAAGTGGTGGGGGAGAATTCATATTGCCAGGAGACGTGGTCAGATTATGCGATATTGAAAAGAATGCAGAAGAAGAGTCCCTGGCGGAGTCATCAAAGTGTGGGGGCGAAGGAGAATGCAAGGGGGAAGTGCTGCTGGGGAAATTGCCCCGGATTAAAATCGAGCAAAGCGAAGAGGACGAGGAGCTACGATACGGTGATGACGTGCGAGGAGTGCAGTGCAATGACGGGATCGAACGTTTGGCTATGTTCAGGGGTGAAGGGGGGCGATGTTTTGCCATGCCATATTGACTATCACAAGTTCAATTTCAACAAAGCGTTTCCATCTACTGCGGGGGGGTGAATATGCGATAACGTTTACTTAAAAATTAATATCAATTAAACTACTGATCGGCAGCCGGAAAATAGACACACGGGATCATCCTCACGACATGGGGAACCAACCCTGTAATTGTAAGGACTCCCCCCCAACCGCAACATCGATCGCGACGGCCATTTCCGCCATGATTAAAATTGTTCCGTCTTGGATAAATTATTATGAATTCATTAGAGGGGTCACAATTGATTCCTACGCATGTGAGTGGTAGGGTGAGGCCCAGAATTGATGTGCGTCAGTTCCCGCCAAGGGTACATACCTACCCAAATGGTACGACGCGATGTTTTTTCGTTCCCGCCGGAACCCTTATAGCGGTTAAGCTGTTAAGCTACATTTATGGGGAGTAAAAAATTGATGCGATGAAACAAAGCACCTACTAGTCCGCCGGCCATTTTGAGCTGTGGCAGTGCACCGGCACAATAAAAAGTGCATCGTCAAATGGAGGGGGTTCATGGCTACCCCGGAAGCCACTGGATGCCGCCATCGAGTGACTTCTCACTTTGTATCTCCCTAGCGGCCGCCAGGGTTGCATGCAAAAAAGAATGACAAAAAAGCACCACACTTGCTTGCCATTTTGATGGCCGAGGTGATGCAACAGTACCATACCAAGCACATCCCCCTATGTAGGGGGTCCAGGGCTACAACGGATGCCACTGATTGCCACCACTGGGCGAGTATTGTGGCCAAAAATAGCAATCGGACATACCAACACCATTTTTTTTAGTGTTTTCATGGCCACCTTGCTGAAAAAGGGCACTGGTTAATACATGGCCCCTAATAACAATAAGGGTATAACATATCAATCACATGAGAAGGAGTTAGAGTTAAGTAATATGATGTGATACTTGGTTGGGTTTTGGTTATAACATTATAACGATTGATTTCCATGAAGCATCATTTCAGTAGAATCAACCTAAAATATTGCACATTTTGGACAGGAAAAACCTTGTAAAAAGTTACATTTTAGGAGTTTTTGTCCCACCCACGCGTGCACCACACCTGAAGCGGGGGAGGCTACAATCTACTTCCCTCTCTTTTTTGGTGTCCCAGCAATTGCATCACCCTTGGTGTTTGTGTTTTTTTTGTGTCACAGTGCTTCGGAGGGGTCTTCTTGCCCTTGGGTGAAGATGTTTTCTTGTTGGTGCATCTTCACGATGATGTTTTTGCACCCTGGGGTTGTGCCTGGATACATTAGGCATTGCGTACTTGGGCGTTGAGGTGTCAATGTGTTGGTGAGTCCACTAAAGCGCCCCTGAGAGGTGTGATTTTTTGGATGCGCTAAAGAGATCAACTTGGTTGGATGAGGCGCGCTGTTGAACAAAAGTGGGTGTTGGGACAGGGCTTTTTACGGTGGTTAGAAGGCGGTGTAGCACAAGTGAAAGGGGCTGGCAATCACCAAAATGCAATTCTGCAGCAAAAGATCAACAGGGAGGACACACAAAACACAGTGTGTATATTTCACCTGCTAATTATGACTCATGTGTATATTTTGACAGCCTATTTGTCGTGGGCGTGGTATTCTAGAGGGTAGTCATGCATACTAGGTGTGTACATTTGTCTAAATTTATGTTGAGTATATTTTAAAAAGCAAAATACCACAAACGTGGTATTCTACCAGGCCATACAATTGTGAAAGATTTTGATGGCAAAAATTGGCCACTTAAGCCGGTACTTATAGTCATTGTATGGATTTTTTCTTCTCATTTTTTCTTTGTGTGTAGGTTTTGTACCGCTTGGCGAATATTTGGATAATTTGAGCAAGTTTTGCCTTTTTTTGAAATTCAGTCCATGATTGAAAAAATCATAATTCCGTCTGACCAACAGATCCTGGACGGAATTAAAATCAAATTACGTCCAGCCTAATTTGCCAACGTAATTTTGACTTTTCGGTTTCTACTGATGAAAGAGGTTTGAAACTAGGATCTTTGGCTCATCGCGGACCAGACGAATAGATGTAATATGTAAGATCAAAATATGAAATGTGCAAAAAGGCATCCGAAGAGATTGTCCTGCCGGACGGGCTGGGTTTGAATCGATGTTCTAATAATCGATCAAAACCCCCTCCCCCGATCCCGGATCGGGCTTTCCGATGTGTTTCCACCACCAATTTAGCTAGCTCAAGCACTCGGGAAGAGGTCGCTCAGTTGTACAGAGCGAACGGAGGCAGCCTGGCGCGGCGGGACGAGTCTCCACCGACATTTTTCCTCGTCTCGGCGTTGTTTGGGTGGTTACGGATGCGAGGGTCATCTGGTGGGATCCTTTTGTTAACATCTGGTATGTGCCGGAAGTTCTGGCACGATAGCATCTTTTTTGCGACGTTTTGGCTGAATTCCATTACCTGTTTGCGGATGTAACGAAGAAAGGCGTCGCTAGACCAGCGTCCGATGAGCATGATCATGAAAACGGGGCATTCCCCTAGGTACATGGCCATTGCTGCACCTGATCTAATCGAGTGTGTGCCAACGGCCTCTTTTTTGAATCCGAGTTTGGCTTCGCCTATCGCTCCTACCGCGTCTCGTAACGCATTTATCACATGGTCAGAGGTTACGTGTTCGATGATACCGTGGTTGTTGACTGTGGAAATGGGAGAATGCTGAGACGAGCCTGGGTAATTCTTTATTCTCTTCACGATTGCCGCAGCTGCTCGAACGGGGCATAGAGTCCCGTCTCCGGAGGCCATCTGGGTGATCGTGTCCATTTTTTCGTCCTTCTTTTGCTTTTCAAAGGTGATAGAGACGCAGTCCGAGTATTCTAGTTCCATGTTGCTGTGGTCGAGTTGTTCGCCGTCTCGGAAGAATTGGATATTTCGGAGCCTGATGATGTCGGTCCTGCGCTGTTCTGATTTGTGAACTTTGAGGTACTCGCAAGATCGCATTGCAAAGAAGATTCCGAGTGTAGTGAGTTGGGCGGTTGCTCGTTCAAGTTCCGAGGAGTTTCGTTTGTTGATAGCGGAGATGACTGACATAGGGACTGCTGCTTGGTGTTTCTCTGGTGGGTCGAGGTTTTTGAACGACCTAAGTTCTCGTTGTAGAATGAATGCAAACTGGCCGTCTTCGTCGAGGGTGGGGTTTGGGTATCCGTTTTCTCTGAAGGTCGAGCATAGACACTGGATGGTACCATTGACTGTGCTTGCAACCAGGGGGTCATGAGCTGATCTCGAAAATCTGGCTTCTCTGACAGCCAGGGCAAACGCTCCGATGAGCGAGTGTCGCTGTTCTCGGGAGAAATTTTCGAGGAAGTCGTCGTCTTTGATCCCGATGGTTCCCAAGTACTCTCTCCATCTCCGCCACGCCCAATCTTGCTTCTCGTGTGTACCTCGTTGTACTGCTCGTTCACGGGCAACTTGAGCAGCAACGCAGTCAGCCACGAGGTGATTTCGTTGGGCAACGGACGAATCTCGAAGTGAGATGGAACCTGCGAGGGGCAAAAGAATTTGATGGCGTGGGTTAGTTCCTCGTCCGTTCGGTCGTCGTCTCGGGAGAGAGCGTCCGAGACTTCGTTTAGGGCGCCCTTGAACCATTGGCTGTATGACTTGATTCCAAGCTCCATCATGAGGGTGGCATATTTTCGGGCTGCTTCAATTCGCGTTGAAGCTTGGATGGGGCTTTCGCCGAGCTCTGTGAAGTTTGATTTTCTGAGCCATCCTTCGGCGGTGGTGCTGTCAGTCATTGATAGGACACAGTCTTGGTGTCCGAGGCGTCCTGCGAGGATGTCGACCCAGGGGGAGATGACGGCGGCAAGATGTTCGAGGAGATTGTTTGAGGCTCTGAATCGCAAATTTGCAGGGAGGTACCATCGCCATGCCCAACCTTCGTGGCTGTACCCCCCTAAACCGTGTGGACATGAGTCTGAGCGGTAGATATGGGTGGGTTTGCGGAAGGCGATGGAGTTCATGCTGATGCCTTCGTGTGCGATCTTGAGGAATCCTAGCATCATTTCCAGGTCCTTCCGATATTCTCCGTTGATTTTGACGTTGCGTCTATTCTTAGATCTCGAATGTAGGTCTCATAGTCGGCTCATGAAATGGTGGATCAGCGGGATCGCAAGGCCTAGGTGTACAAGGCGGCCGATATTTGTTTCGAGGACTTTGGCAGTCACCATGCCATCGTCAATCATTTGTTCAATGGCGGCTGTCCAGGCGACGAACTTGTTGTCGGGCAATTTGATGAGGAGGCGGCGAAAGTCTATCTCCCACCCAAGTATCGTCTTGATCTCTTGGAGGAGTGCCTCTGCTTCCAGCTTCTTCATTGCCTCCATCGTTTCGCGGGGTATCGGCTCGTTCAGATCTAAGGGGCGAGACAGAGTATCGATTCCAAGCAGTGGGGCACGATCGCATCGGACAAGGTTGTCTGTTCCTTCCACGTCCACTGTCAGGGAGATAAGGTCGTCAATGTAGACGTCCGTGATGCCTCTCGGATCGATTGGGATATCAACGATTAGTTCGAGTCCTTCGGCGAAAGGGGTGGAGTCATCAAGAAGCTCAGGTGGAGGGACGAGATGTTGGTTCTTGCCGTGTAGTTCGTACGGGTTCCACTCATTGTTATGTAAGATTGCGATTATGAGGTCGCAAAGTAACTCTGATGCAATGCTAAATTCAAAAGGACCGGGTGCTCCGCCAAAAGACAAACGAAGCATCATCAACGCCAGGAGGAGTTGAGGGATTTGGGTCACGGTTTTGATGGCCGTGTCCCAACTGAGATGCATTCGTCGATATGCGGACTTGATGTCGTCTTTTTTGGCGAGTATTCTTCGGTTGGGATACTTCCGTCTCGCCGCTACCGTCCAATTAATCAGCCGCACTAGGCATTTGCCAAACTTGCATTGTTGGAGAAGGTCGGTGTCGATTCTTGAGTTTACGCTTGTGCCCGACTTGGTCCAAATGAAGCTTTGGTCGTGAGTTAGCCTATCCTTGGCAACGATTTCGCCACGTTCGTTGATGGTCCATTGTGGTTGGATGTTCAACGGTGCCATGCATATGTCTGGTATTCGTGTGATTTTGTCGAGGGGTAGAGGAAGGGCGTAGCCATGGGTGACGTCTCCCGATACTAGCTTCAGTAGTAGGTCCGGCTGGGTTGATGCTCCCTTATGATTTCCAAACTCTAGAGCTTCATGGAGGTCAGCCAACCTGTCCTCTTCGGAGATGGGTGATGTTGGCCATTGTGATCCGTTTTTCAGAATCTTTTCGAGGCGGGGCCAAAGAGGGTGGTGTTGGACGAGTGGTGAGAGGATTTCTCCTTTTCTGAACTCCGATCCGTAGCCCATTGGTGAGTTGGCTTGTGCTGCTAGAGCTGCTCGTACGTCGAAGTTGTAACTCTTTAGCACGAGGAAGTTCTTCTCGGCGGCCTCGCTTGTCATCTCGAATTCAAATAGAGGCTTCTCGGGGCGGGGGCTGTGCGAGTCGATGATGGATTTGATAATGCTCATCATGTTCTTTGGCCAGACTCTAGGTTGGTCAGGGGCTGCAACTTGATTGATCGAAAGTTGCTTGTCAATTCCACGTGCCGATTTTAGGCGTTTAGCCGAGCGTTGTGGACTGGTTGAGTCGCTGTGACTGCCTCCCGACGTGCCGTTTGCTGCTTTGCCAGAGCTGGCATCGTTGGTACATGTGTCTCGATGACGGCCTCCCAATTTGCCATTTGATGCCTCGCCAGGGCTAGCAATGTTGGTACATTTGTCGAATTGACGGCTGGTTGGATTCCCGGTTGGTTCCTCGTGAGCTCTCGTCCAAGAGCGTGGTCGAGGGTCGTCTGGTGGGCCTTGTTCCAAATTTGGTAGAGGGGGGAGGGTCTTGTTTGAATTCATGTGTTCGGACGCTCTCTCCACGCACGGGGGTGAATCACATTCATCCTCGTGCAACTCACCTAGAAGATTCGTCGCGTGATCTAATCCAACATTGATGCTCTTCTCCCTCAAGTTTTCTTCGTACGTTGTCGTTCCGAGAGATGAGGCGACCAATCCATCTTTCCACGCTACGACGACGCCTGAGTCCTGTGGCGTGTTCTCGGTATGGATCATTGGGCTGGCTGTTCTTGTGTACTCGGTCGATGTTGACATGAAGTTTGTTGCAGGTAGGATTGGGGTGAAGGTTGGGAAGGGAGGTTTCTTCTGTGGTCGTGGTCGGGCACCGCTAGGCCCCGACCCGATTCCCTATTCGCCGATGGAAGGAGATGCCCTGCAGCATGCCATGAATTGCAAGTATTGGGCTTTGGTCTCGCTTGGGATTTCGTTTGCTGGGATGTGCGTCTTTGCGAACTTGCATCCTTCTTTCCAGCAGTACCCTTTCGTATGGAAGCGGGGGCACATGATGGTTCCGTCCAGTTTGACTCTCTTGTCGATGCATTTCCCTTGGAACGTCTTTTCCCATGTTTCTCCTTCTTTCATTTTGAACTCGGGGACTTGGTCATTGTTGACGAGCTTGTTGTCTCGCTTGCGACCGCCCTCTTCGTCCTTTCCATCTCCTTTGCGTTTTCCTCCGCTTCTCTTCTTGTTGGGATCATTTTCCTTGCCGGGTGCTGTTTCTGTGGGTGTTTTTTTGTGGAAGTTGGAAGGGAGGGTGATGTTGAAGCGGTGCAGTAGGATCGACATGTGGAGTTCGTCGAAGTTGATGAACTGCTCGTTGACATTTTCGCGATCGTCACATCTGCGGCATTCGTTGAGGAAAAGGTTGACTTGCTCGTCGACCGCCCAGAGGATTTTGGCCGCAAATTCCTTGTCTCCGGCGATTCGATTTTTGTATTGAATGCTTTCCTTCGAGATCTTTGCGACGAAACTGCGCAGCTGACTTGAAAGAATGCTTGCTTCGCCAAAAATGAACTTACTCGCGTGGGCGTAGGCATTGAGCTGGAAGGCGAGGGAGGTATAATCCTGAGGGACCGCGACAGTCATCTTGGCGGAGGCCTTAACGTCGTCGAGGTTTCGTGTGAGTCCCCCTTGCTTGCCGGCAAAGATTTCGATTAGGAGGGATCGATCTTTGTCATCGTTCGTCGAGAGCGGTTGCATTTCGCTGAACGAGAATGGGGAGAATGCGCCTGGGGCGGCTTTGTGGACCCTGCCTATGATGCCTGCCCACAGATTTGTTGAGACTCCTTCGGGGAATACTACTTCTCCAAGGCCGTCGTTTTCGAACATCTGTCGTAGTTTGATGTCAAGTCCCCCGTGTGTTTTGCTGTTGTAAAGCGAGATGAAGTCTTCGCACAAAACGCCGGGTTGGTCGCTTTCGGAGGAAGAGGCATTCGTTATCATTTGTAGGATGGAGGAGTGGATCTCTTTTGTCCTGTCTCTCTTGACTTCTTCGGTCTCCTTTTTCCACTCGTATTCTTTGAGCCTGATTTCATTTGTCTTCTCGCACACTTCGTTGTTGCGATTTGTAGCTTCGATGAGTTGGCGCATGACGTCGTCGGTCGTCCCGGCACTTGCGTGGCTGCCGGTTGCATCGATGGGCGGGAGGATGCAGCTTCGGTGGCGTTCCTCCGAATGTTTCGTGAGTTCGATGTTGTCGGGCTCGACCGAAAGTCTGGTTTCTTGGATGAGGTTCATGTGAACCGCATATAGCCAGTTCGCGAAGTCTTCTCCGCTCGCTTGCATGTCTTCGTATTCGAAGTCCGTTGCGTTGTTATGGGCGTCATTGAAGTCAATGGCAGCTCTCTTGATCGAGATGATGATATCGAGCGGATCGGACGATCCACATTCGAGGGCTGCGATGGCAAGGAAGGGGACGGGGATTTTGACCACGGACTCGGTTCGAGTCTGGAGCGTTCTCTCGGATTCGTCTGCATCCGTTGTGGTGGTCTCCTCGTTCGTATCCGTTATCTCGTTTGCGTTGGCACGATTACGGGTTGATCGCCTCAAATTAGAGGTTTGTTGGTTTGAGGCCTCTCCGTTGGTTTTGAGCTCTTCGAGTTCTTTGGCGGTTTTACACTGCCAGATCCTCTCGGTTGGGGGGATTTTCACTTCTGTGGCTGTTGTCGCAACGTCCACGTCAATGATGATGGGGAGGGCTTTTGGTCCGCTGCCGACGAGGCCACCAATGCTAACGGTCGAGGCGGTGGGGGTGCCGCCAAATTTCTTGCAGCTGTGGATGAATTTTACTCGACGGCGGTTGTCGGCCACGACTATGATGCTGTCGGGGTTCTCCGTGAGGGCATTGATCTTGTCATTTTTTGTTTTGTCATTGTCGAGGGCTTTGACGAAGGCGCCGAGGTTCCTGTTGGCTGTGTCGCATGCGTTTTTTGCATTTAGGTGCGATTTCCAGCTGTTGTGGAGGATCATCGTGCATGCTAGGTTTATTCTCCTATCTAATTCGTCGCCCGCGATGCGATTTGATGCAATTCGATGGGAAAGCCAATTCGGAGTTCGGCGGATGCAAAACTCAGAGAAATGAGGGCAGCCGCAGACACCTTTCCTTTGGCCTTTCCTTTGGCTCGGGAAAACAGATCCTGCAGAATTCTGGAGGGTAGGCCAGACCGCGTAGGATCCAGGAAATTCTTCTCCATTTCTTCTCTTCCCGCCAGAAAGGGCCCCAGGAAAAGTGTGATGGGAACTCACGCTTTCCCTCTCCTCACCGCAGTCCCCAGCCAAGGGTGTGGGGTAAGAGTAACTGTTGA
>JALLAZ010002142.1:0-10909 GCA_036939755.1 Stephanodiscus triporus | reverse complement strand
CCATGCCCCAACTGAGACTTCCTATTTTTTTGACCTGCCCAACAATAGTCTCAGTGGGAGGGAATCGAAATTCTCGATTTTCATGGACCCGATGGTAAATTCAGGTCAAACGTACAATACAGTAAATACCTTTTACGCTGTGGTTAGGTAGGTATGCAGGTACGCGAATCGTAGTACAGGAAAGAGGAAAGGCCTGAAAGGAAAGAGTGGTTTTACTCTATTCTCTCATTCAACCATGACGCTCTTCCGATCACTCATCATCGCGGCCACCCTATCCGTCGGCCATGGATTCGGCCACTCTCCCCAACAACACGCGATGTCTCGCCGTGAGGCCCTCTCCAACGCCGTGCTCGCCTCCGCGGCCGTCGTCTCCCTCCCAGGCGTCGCCAACGCCATCAAGGCCTGCCCCCCCGGATCCAACAACTGCGTCCGTCAGACTTGGACGCCGCCGTCGTACGCGTCCGCCGCCGATGCCGTCGCGCAACTGCGCGAGGCTCTCGCTGCCTATCCTCTCGAGGGTCAGGAGGACGGGAAGGTCGACGGCGGGGGATTCACGGTCGTTTCCGACACGCTCGGATCGGACGCGTCCTCAGGATACATCGCCGTGGAGTATCGTAGTTCGGGGAGGGGAACGTTCGCGAAACTCTTCAACGGGGGGAAGCCCTTCGTCGACGATTTATTAATCGAGCCTAACGGAAACGGTGCGTTCGATTTTCGTAGCGCCAGTCGCGTGGGAGATAGCGATTTCGGCGTGAATGGCAAGAGGTTGAGTTACATCGGAGGATTGCTGAAGGGCAAGGGATGGAGTGGCGTTGGCGTTCCCAGCTAGGTATATTTGAGATTGGGAAGGTAGGAATGAACTGAGCGTAAATTCTCTAGTGTTCAGCGCTCGTCGAGGATTGGGAACTAATGACTGACGATAGATGCATCCTGTGAAATTCAACGAGCCAAACACCCCGAAACCAATTTAGAATAGGCTAAGGTCGTACGTACATCGATTGATTGTGCGAAGGAGCGCTGTAATATAAGCAATCGCTATGATTGTCTAGTCTGAAGGGGTCTAGTTCCCCTTATTTAACTAGAATTCATTGCACAATTGGCTCAAGTTTATTAAAGTCCCTGCTGGCACCTTCATCTTAATTTGGAAGAACAGATGCGTTTATATCTGTCGCGACGAAACTGGTGGCACTGAGACCCATTTAACGGTCTCATTATGAAGCCCACGAGTGATACGAAGTGGGATCTCGCGGCAAAAACACGACCAGAGAGGCGACGATCGGATCGGAAACTAGGTAAGTGGGCAAGAAATTACATCGCGTCGGGCCCGCATCGAGGATAGAGAGGTTCGGACTCTCTTACGGGATATATGAAGAATGTTGTTACCGCGCTTAAGTTTTTTTCTTTGTTAAAATATCCGGGTCATTATATAATTTAATCGATGATATCGTATCGGCCCCCCACCTGCCTCCTCGGGGCTCCTCTCTCCACCCTTAACTCAAATCTTACCGACCATGAACCCCTCCGAGCAAACGTCTCCCTGCTTGCTCACCTTCTCGTAATAGGCCCTCCCGGCGGCGCGGTACTGCATCTTGGACTTGGCGACGCCCCTCCTCTTCGCCAATGTGGCGGCCCTCGAATCCTTCCTCGCCTCCTCGGCGCGCCTCTCGCTCTCGCGCGCGGCGGCGGCGTACGGATCGAGCTTCGCGAGCGCCTTGATGCTCGTGAGGGGATTCTTCTTGCGCAGGTACACCTTGTTCGCGCGCTTCGCGGGGTTGAGCACGCTCTGGATCTCGTCGGAGTTGATGATGCGCGCGAGGTCGGCGTTCGCCATCAGGTCCTCGGGGATGGACTTCTTCCCGGGCGACGACGCGTCGCCGTAGATGTCGTTGAGCGCGTCGAGCGCCGGCTGACTCCAGACGCAGAACCGTCCCATGTGCCCGCCGGGCGCGAGCTGGAGGAGGTTCAGCCGATCCACGCAGCAGAGCTCGACGCCCGGGAGGTTTCGAAACGCCTGCTCGACGCCGTCGTTGGTCCTGTAGATCACGAGGGGTCCGCGACGGAGGACGTACTTGCGATTGCGGGCCTTGCCCTTCCCCGCGCGTATCTTCTTGGAGTCGGACGCCTTCTCGACGTCGGCGAGGGCTCCCACGGCCGCCAGTATGTCCTTGGCCGCGGACGTCTTCCTCGCCGACTCGAGGGCCGCGTCGAGGACGAGGGGGATCTCGGGTACGTCGTCGATCTTGTGCCCGCGCGCCATGACGAGGGCCGGGACTGCCGACGCCGCGAGCGCCGACGCGACCGCGTACCGCCTCTGGGAGAGGTTGATCTTGCGGTGCCACCTCCTCCACGTCTTCGTGGGTGCGAACATCCGCCCCCCGCGGCACATGTTGCCGTACGCCCCCTGCCCGGAGCGGGAGGTGCCCCCCCCGCCCACGCGCGGGATGCGCGCCACGGCGCGTCCTGTCCCCCACGACGCGGCGGTGACGCGCTTCGACGCCCAGGGGGAGACGGCGTACGCCTGACGGTGATTCTTGTTCATGTTCGTGTGCACGAATTGGACGATGTCCGGACGCATGGGCGCGGTCATGACCGCGGGGAGGGTCGTCTCGCCGGATTTGACCCCCTCGAGGGAGAAGACGGTGACTAGGGGACGGGCTGCCATTGTTGTTCTTTTTTGCTTGTTTTTCGCTTCCTTGGAATTACCTGCGATCCTCAGGAGCGGTCCGGTCTGCTTGGCTTTGGGGATGGGGTGAAGAGATTTGGGGGAAAACCTTTTCAACGGTGTGAGAATATTGGAGGGGCAGTTAGCAGGGCCGGCAGGGGCTGGCGCTTGGGATGGATGGGGTTGTCGGTCGTCGTCGCGTTTACCGCTTACGCAGCTTTACTAAATTTTCGGGTTAAACGAGGGGTTAATTACCATCCCACCGCCTTGCGGTCTGGCATGCGTTTTGCCTGCGTAAACAAAAAAAAACACGAAACTATCGTACTACTCCTCACTACACTACTTATCATCTCTACGATACATCATCACCCTGCTTTCCGTCATTCCCATCCTCTCCTCACGAAGAGAAACGCAGCAACCATGCCGGAAGCCCAATCAGTTCAAGTCTTCGGAAAGTAAGTCGCCGCGTTGCTCGGATAATGGGGAGCGATCCAGCTGACCGCTGTGCGCACCCCGTTCGGGGATTGGAGGCCGGACGGGCAGGCGGGCGGGCGGGCGAGTAACGTGCCGAAGAGAGTCGCCTCGTTGCCGGGGCGGCGGGGGGGCATCACGGGATGCGAGTCGATCGATTTTTTTTTTCGGAATCGACGCGGTCGCGTTGAGGGCGCGCGCGGCGCGTGACTGCCGCCCCCGTCGACATTCCCAATATTATTCACTCTAACGCGTCGCCTCTTTTTTTTTCATCCCGTCCCATCCCATCCCACCCCCCCACGCGCAGGAAGAAGACCGCCACCGCGTGCGCCTTCGCCAAGCAGGGTCGGGGACTCATCAAGGTGAACGGCCAGCCCATCGAGAACATCGAGCCGGAGTGCCTGCGCCTGAAGGCGTTCGAGCCGGTGCTCATCCTCGGGCAGGACAAGTTCGCGAGCCTCGACATACGCATACGCGTGAAGGGGGGGGGCATGACCGCGCAGATCTACGCCATCCGATCGGCCATCGCGAAGAGCATCGTCGCCTACTACGCCAAGTACGTGGACGAGTCCGCGAAGAACGAGCTCAGGGCGACGCTCCTCGCTTACGATAGGAATCTCCTGGTCGCCGATCCCCGTCGGCGCGAGCCGAAGAAGTACGGAGGGCGCGGCGCCCGCGCTCGTTTCCAAAAGTCGTACCGTTAAATTTATTGGATCATTATTATTGTTATACTTATGATCGATGTTCATCGAGTTATTGTTCCTCTTATTATTCTTGATACTATTTTCAAGATAAGCGCTGCGCATTAGAGGGCACCCGTATCGTTCGTCGGAGTCATGATGAGACCACATGAATGGGACGAGCAACGAGTGTGTTGTATTATTAGATACTGTTCTCGCGTCTGTTCTTCCAAGGTAAGATGCATGTGCTTAATCAGCGCTGCTTATCATTTCACGGAAGCGGGCACACCGCACCACCCTTTCTCCGCGCCATCCTGCTACCTCGACAATTCCTCACGCAGCGCAAAACACACATTTATGTGTCACGACAGATAGGGGGGAGTTCATTAATAACATCACTTTTTTTATATATTCGAACAAAAGCCTATGCCGCCTCGGAAATCTCCTCGAAGTTTCCGTCCACGAGGTCGGGCACGTCGTCGTCGTCGTCCCCGTCCTCCTTCACCGTCGGCATGCCGGACGCACCACCTCCCCCCCCGCCGGCCATGGCGCCCTGCGCGGCCATGGCGCTCTGCAGCTGGGTGATGTTGTCTATGCCGAGCTGACTCACGATCCCGGGCAGCAATTCCTGGAGCGGCTTCGTGTCCGCGTGTCCGCTCACGATGTAGGTGTTCGCGGCGATGGAGGCCTGGACCTTGGGATTGACGAAGTGGATGACCTTCCCGTCCTCCTTGAAGAGGTTGACCTCCTCGATTCCCGGGATGTTCGTCGCCCCCAGCTTCTTGAGGGCGGCAGTTAGCTTGACGTCCGTCGCCGCCGACGAGGACCGGGACGCGGCCTTCTTCTTGCGACGGACCGCGCCCTTCCCCCCCGTGGAGGCGGACGTGCCCCCGAATCGCTTGGCGATCATCTTCGCCCGGGCCTCGGCCATTTCCGCTTCGCTCGGCATTTCGTGTATTTATTAGGCGCGTATGAAAATGAATGTGGAAATTTCGCTGTGTCGGGGCAGCGCGAACGGTCGGGATGAGAATTACCAGTCGCTGGGATTGGACGAGGAGAGCGCGCGCGCGTGCGAGGGAAAGACGAACGAGGTGTGCGTGCGCGGGGCGGCCGGGGGAGGGAAATATGTAAAACGAAGACCGATGTGAGAGGTGGCGGGACGACGTCCGGGTTAAACTATAAACGAAACACGCAGACAAAAGTCGTTCGAGGCCGACGGTGAAAAAAAGACGAGGCATTCTCCTCGTTGACCCCCGGCAGCACCAGACCCCCCTCCGTCGCGCGTCTCGGTCGAAGGTCGACGGGGGACGGAGTCGTTGGACGCCGATTGCGTGTGCTCGGAACCGATGCCATCCTCCCTCCCAACCGAAGCGGCAGGCCGTTTCCACAGAGACGATAATCTCAATACATTCGCGCACATCAAAACGAGGCCTTACATTGTTGAGTATAATATATCGATCGAAGGGCCCAGGATGATTGCCACGGACAAGAGAGAACGATTTGCACCGCACACCACTCACCACCAACAAGCTCCACAAACCAGCGGCGGCGCTGGTCGCGGCCAGACAGTGGTAGCCTGAACGTGGGAATCTGTATAATTACGCAGTAAAAAAATAAAGGGATTCCTCTCGATTGGCGGGAACTGAAAGTTTGAGCATCTTTCTTTCGAACGAGCGAGGGGGCGATCTCGGGGCGAGGCTCAGGGAACGATGGCAGGTCCGAGCGGGGAATGGTACCATACGATTAGAGAAGATGGAATACGGCCCTTTCATTTACATATATTTGTAGGATGTTGATAATCGTTTTCCCAAGCAATATGAGTATCTTGAGCATGATTCAACTGAATGAGTTGACCTGGAATTCAGTCCCTTTATTATAGAATTAGCCTGTTCTTGGGTACTTCTGATGATAGAACTTATTATTTCGCAATTTACACACATGTCATTAAAGAGGTCCAACATCTCCAAAGCAACAATTTGGGGCAACATCTTCAGCAACAGTTCTACCTTATATGACATTGTAGAACCCGACTTTCCCAACAGCGAGGATGACATTCCTCGCCTCGCCGATGGACACCACGCCCAACCGTCTCAAGGACGGGACGAACGGGGTGACGTCCGGACCGGGTCCGTGTCCTTCGAAGGCGCTCCACGGAACCCGCACGGGCGTCCATAGGCCGGGAGGGATGGCAAAGGTATATCTGTAGGATGAATTTTGTCTCTCGCACGCGGGAGTTCGAAGGCTGTGTAAGCAATATTCATCGTTCGGGGGTGAGATCATTGTATTAGGCAGGCGAATCGGAAGGGGGTACATCGTCGCCGGAGCCAACGACGCGGAGAAAAAAACGGAAAACACTACTACTTATGTATACTCACTGCACGTTGAAACTCTCGAAGTCGTCCCGTCCCTCGCAATACACGTCCAACTCCACCCCGTCGTACGCGGACGCGTCCACGAACGCGTCGACGCTCGGATCCGACGACAGGTCCGTCGCCATCTGGACGAACCCGCTCCCCCCCCCGTCTTTCTCGATCGACACGACGTTCCCGCGCAACACGTTCGCGATCCTCCCCCCGATCGTCTCGCGACTCAGGGACCCGTTCGACGATCCGCCCATGACGCGATCGGTGATGCCCTGCCACATCGATCCGGAGCTAGTGAACGGGAACGGATCGGACATGTCGTCGATCGTGCCCGAGATATCGCACGGCACGTACGACGCCCTCGACCTGCGCACGTTCTTGAATCCGCCCACGCGACGATGGGCGGACTCGGTCCCGCCCGACGGACTCTCGTCGGGTCCCAACGCGGACGCGAAGTCCACGTTCGCCGCCCCCCCGACCCGTCCCATCCTCCTCAGGAACGACATGGTCCGCCGGCCCCCCTCCCCCCCCCCCCCCCTCGTCGTTCCCCCTCCCCCCCCTCCCCCCCCCGCGCCGCGGTCCGGCCCGTCCCCCCGATCGTCGTCGGTCGCGGCGTCGGCGTCGGCGTCGGCGGCGGCGGCGCGGGGCACGACCGCGACGCAACGCCGCCGACCCTCCTCCCCCGCGAGGAGGGTCGGCAGTCGCGGGAGACGAAGATCGTCGTTTCGAGGGACGACGTCGCGACGATGACGACGATGCCGACGCGTCATCGCCTCGGGGGGCGGGGAGGAGGAGGAGGAGGGCGCGCGGGGAGGGAGGAATGCCGAGGCCTCGACGACGGAGTCGAACGACGCGAGGAGGAGGGGGAGGAGGAGCAGGACGATGGGAAGGAGTGGGGGAGGCATCATCCGCGACATCGTCGTCGGGGATGGAGCGAGTCGGTAATCGACGACGCCGATCATCATGCTTCCCACAAAAACGAATGAGAACGCCCGCCCGGCCGAGGCGAGGGGGAAAAGGGAGAAGAGAGGTTGCACTCACAAAGATTTTTGTATCGCTGAAAACGTCGCGCATATTATTTCCCACAACATCATATCCACGTGGAAGATGCCCACCCCTTCTTCCATCCACATCATCTCATCCGCATCGCGCCCCGCCCCGCGCCGCCCGCCGAATCGAAGCAAGAAGCCGAAAATCGAAAGCGAAAACCAATTTAGGTAAACACAAAAAAAAGCGGTGCATCATCATCATCTCTTTCCCACACATCCAGCCAGGGCACGAGAGCTAACGCCAGGACCAAAAAAAATACCATGCGTTTTCTTCGCCCGGCGATCGTCGCATCCGCCCTATCCGGGTCCGGGGTCTCGTCCTTCGCCCCATGCGTCGGCGTGGCGACCTCCCCCTCCTCCCGTCCCCGCCTCCTCCGATCGTCTTCGTCTTCGTCTTCGTCTTCCCTCCCCATGACGTCCTCGTCGTCGTCCTCCTCCGACGCGACCACCGTGACCCTCGGGATCTTCGGCGGCGGCACGGTCGGGGGGGGTATCGTCGAGATACTCGCCGCCAAGAAATCGCACATCCGATCTTTGACCGGGAAGGACGTCGTCGTTCGCAAGATATGCGTGCGCGATCCGACCAAGGTACGCGATTACGCCCTCCCGGACGGATGCGCGATCGTGACGTCCTACGACGACATCCTGAACGACGACACGATAGATTACGTCGTGGAGGTCATGGGGGGCACGACCGACGCCAAGGACGTGGTCATGTCGGCGCTCAGGAACGGCAAGAGCGTCGTGTCCGCGAACAAGGCCCTCATCGCGAGGGACATGGGCGAGATCGAGGGCCTGCTCGCGACGTTGCCGGACGGCGTGCAATTCCGGTACGAGGCCGCGGTGTGCGGGGGGATACCCATAATCCGATCCATGCAGAGCGACTACGTCGGGGCGAACGTGAGGCTCATGTCCGGCATCATCAACGGGTGCACGAACTTCATGCTCACGGCCATGGACCGAGACGGAAAGAGCTACGAGGACGCGCTGTCCCAGGCGTCCGACCTCGGGTACGCCGAGGCCGACCCGACCCTCGACGTGGGGGGGTACGACGCGCGGTCCAAGCTCAAGATACTCATGAGGCTCGCGTACGGCATCGACGTCGACGAGGAGGAGATATCCTGTCGTGGCATAACGGAATTGACGAAGATCGACTTCGAGTACGCCAAGACGCTCGGCGGGACCATCAAGCTCCTGGGCGTCGCGTCGATCGGCGACGACGGGACGCGCGTCTCGGCCTACGTCAGCCCGTGTTACGTCACGAGCGCCGACCCCCTGTCGAGCGTGGGCGGCGCGACGAACGCGATCGAGGTCGTGAGCGACAACCTCGCGTCGTCCATATACATAGGACAGGGCGCGGGGAGGTATCCCACCGCGAACTCGTGCGTGAACGACATCGTCTCCATCGCCCGGGGGGACGTGACCCCGCTCCCGTTCAATCCGAGGTCCGACGTGAAGTTCGCGAACAACTACGAGTCGGTATTCTTCCTCAGGCTCAACTATCGGGACATGGTCGGCATCACGAGGCAGGTGGGGGAGGTATGCGAGCGCCACGGCGTAAGCATACATTCCATACTGCAGAATCCTAGGGTTCGGGAGCAGGAGAGCGCGTTCGCGATCGTCACGGAGAAGGTGGAATACGCCGCGATATTGAAGGTATTGGCGGACATCGAGGGATTGGATTGGTGCAGGGGTAAGCCATTTTACATGCCCGTATTGAGGGATAACTGGCAGTCGTGAGGGGAAAAGGAGAAGAGAGGGACAGGAAGGAGGGATCAGCGTGATCTGTCTAGAAAATGAGCTTGGGGGATGAAAATGGATACGACCTTCTACAAACCTCCATCTGTAAAAACGTAAAGGATTATATTATTTGGGTCCCCCGCTCGCATCAGCCAGACATGTTATTTTCGTTGACTAAATTTTGCTCTATCGATCTAGGCCGAAACAAACTTAATCCAATAATCATAATAATCGGCTACATTTACAAAGTCAACGCCCCCAAAGCTGCAGCGGAAGAAGCCACGGATTCTGTTATCCTTGAACACTTACATGGGACTCTTGACATCGGGAGATGTAGGAAGCTCAAGCTTGGTGTCGTGATGAACGTAGCCTCCCATGGGCGTACCCATGTTCACGGGTGGCATGTTCACGGGCGGCATGTTCACGGGCGGCATCGGTCCGCCCATGGGAGGCAATTGCGATCCTTGGGCCTGCGCCCACATGGCACCGGCCCTGAAGGCATCCCACATCTGTCCCTGCATGTTGGGGTTGTTCGTCATATTCATGTAGGAGGGCATCATGCCCGACGAGGTCAGCGCCGAGACACCTTCAACTCCTTCGGGGTATTGGATTTGTTCGCACCACTGGAATGGATATAATTACGGAGAACAAGGGAAGGGTAAGGAAGTACACACATCACGGGGAGGATGTATCAAAACTAAATGTGTCGATCCGGACTAACCTTCACGGTGATCTTCTTCGCGGAGATTTCCGCGAAGATCGTTCTCGACTGGTGAATCTCAGAGAGGTCGTCGCTCTGGTCCTCCTCGACGACCTTGTCCGGATTTTCGGTGTCCTGCGTCGGCTTTCCGTCCGAGTTCTCCTCCGGCTTCCTCTTCTTCTTCTTGAAGGGCCTCACGTCGGAATCGATGGATTTCGGCACCAACTTGACATAAACGGCCTGGTAGGGGGGCGTCGTGTGCTTGGACGTGGCCCTACAATAATCCCTGGTGTAATTCTTCTCCTTGCAGATCTTGCAGATTGGCTGCTTCGACATGAAGCTGTCCGCAGGCCCGCGGCACATGTCCGGCGTCTCCTGCTGCTCGGTGACGACGGCTATGTCCGCGATGGACAGCTTGCCGTCCTCCCCCTTCTCCAGCACCTCGTCGGTGAGGGTGACGACGGCGTACACAGTCTGCCAGGGCAGGGCCTTGTGCTCGTCGCGCTGACGACACAGCTCCCGACTGCGGTAATTCTTCTTGCAGCGCAGGCAAACTGGAAGCTTCCGCGCCGGGAAGGGAACGTCGAAGGGCTGGGGCATGCCGGGGAGGTGGACGGTGCAGGCTTGCGTGACGTCGGGCTTTTTCCCGGGGGGGACCAGGGGCAGCCCGAGGGAGGCGTAGCCGCCGTAGGGATTGAGAGGCGCCATCATGGGAGGGAATACGCCGCCGGGGAATGGCGCCATCATGGGTTGGGGTGGGAAGGCGAATCCCCCGGGGTGGGGACCCGGCGGGCGCTGATAGCCGTATCCCGTGGGCATGAAGGTCGATGTCGCGAGGGCCGGGACCGGCGAGCCCTTGTCGGATCCGTCATCCTGCTCCTTCGCGTGCTCGACGTTGTCCACCTGGCGATGCAAAATAGATGATTCGGGTCTTATCGTGAGCTTGAAATCGGCCCGGCGGAGTGCAAATCAAAAATGCGACATGAATGGGCAAATAATGAAACAAAATCCCCGAGCCAGTTCTCCTCTCACCATTCTGCCGATTTTAGTAATGTGGCATGAAGACTTTAGCAATTGAAGATGTGATTTATCACTAAATTGGGCCTGTATCCTCGCTCTCCATCCCTCCTTCTCGATTGAGATAACGCGTTTTCTTCTCTTCTCCAAAAAAGGTATCGTACACGTTTGTATACTACAGTGCCCAGTACAATTGTCCTGCGGGAAAAATCTCTTTTTTTCCCATC
>JALLAZ010002140.1:0-11483 GCA_036939755.1 Stephanodiscus triporus | reverse complement strand
CTTCCGATCTCATCATCGTCGTCGCCGAACGCCGGCATCCTTGAAATGACGACGCCGTGTGAGCTCTCGTCCTCCTCGCGAAGTTGTCCCGTCGTGATTGTGTCCTCGTCCTTGATTGTGTCCTCGTCCTTGATTGTGTGTGTGTACGCTTGCCTCCCTCTCTCTGCTACTGCGGCCAGACGTGAGTATTTTGTGGATATTTTATATTATTTAAATGGCAAAAAGGCAACAAAAAAAGCAACAAAAAAAGGTGATAAATATTATAATATGAATAACAATCGTCATCGCCATCGACATGTCGTCCTCGCTTCCCCCCTCCTCCTACCACTCATGACGGCGACTATGACGGCGCTCCTCGCCGTTGTCGTCGATTGCGGCTCGCCGCTGGCATTCGCGCTTACGACGACGACGACGACGACGTCGTCGACGAGGCTCATCGTCCGGCCGTCCCCCCCCCTCCCCCCCCCCCCCCCTCCTCCTCCTTCTCCCGGCGGGGACGGGTACGGGCGTCGATCCGCCGCGACGAGGGCGGCGACGTCGTCCGGCGACGACGTCGGAGATTATTTTCCGTCGACGACGATGATCCGCCCTCCTCTCCCTCCTCCTCGTACCCTCGCGACCCGAACGACCGCGAGGGACGATTACGACGATGACTACGATTTCGTCGTCGACGACGACGACGACGACTACGCCTCCCGTCGATTGCCCCCGCCGCCGCCGCCGCCGTTGGTACGCGGCGACGTCCAACTGCGGACCCTATCCCGCATCCTCCTCCCCTCGCTCCTGTCGTCGGTCGTCGCGTCGGCGACGTTCCCTTACCTCTCCCTCGGCCTGTCCTACCTCATAAACGACGCGGCCACCTTCGCGGTCCTCGCCGTAGACTCGTCGCAGTTCGTGCAGAACTTCCTCACGGTCACGGGACTCACGTTCTCGATACTCGTGGGACAGACGTATTACTTCATGTACCAGCAGCAGGAGGCGGTATTCGTCAGCCTCTTCCGGGAGGTCGCCGAGGCGAGGAGCCTGCTGGAGCAGGTGGCGTTGGTCTGCGGGGGAAGGAGGGACATGTACGTCATGTGCCTGTTGGCGATGAGGAGGTACGTGCGCGCGAACGGTACAAAAAAAATATAATCGAATCGACGTGACGTGACGGGGCGACGAGAGAGAGAGAGAGAGAGAGGGAGAGAATGAGGTAGAGAGAACAAGGAGAAGGGGCGGGATCGTGGACGTCGCTTCCCCCGGTCGCCCGAATGTGTGTTTTTTCCCGTTGCCGTCCAAAAAAAACGTCTCCGACCGATGTGCGAAACCGTGTTGTCTTTTTTTTTTTGCAACGATCCCTCCCCCCCCGAAAATATAGGTACGTCGAGGAAGATTTGAAGGAGGGATTGGGGAAAGATCCCGCGAGGGTGCTGAGCGCAAGGCCCGTGGACGATCCGTTGGAGGTCGTCATGTATATAACGAGGTAGGGGTCGTGTTGTCCGAATCCGATTTTGCGAATTTTTGCGTCGAAAAACGACGACGACACATCGCGAAAAAATGTCTATAGTAAATTCCCGAACGAAAACCGCTCTCTCTCTCTTCCAGCGTCGGCGTCCCCTCGTCAATCTACGACACCGTGCGATCCCTCCGCCAGGCGCGCGCGTTCCGCCTGGGGGCGTTGCAGAAGAAGCTCCCACCCGTTCACTTCCTCCTCTTGTGGGTATTGGCCGCGATAGAATTATCCTGTTTTCCCGTCCTTGGCGCAGGGACGCAGACCATCGGGGGGTATAACATCCTGACGATCGAGGGTTGCCTTTTCGGCATCATGACGTTCGGGATAGTCCTGACCTTGAACGTGGTGGGGGAGCTGTACGCCGGCAGCGGCGGGGCGTACAACGTCGACTCGGTATTGCACCTGATGGTGAGGGGCTTGGACGACGAATTGGAAACTAGAATGAGGAATATTGATGTGGTAGACACGAGGAGCGTAGGTGATGGCGAAGAATTCGAAAGGAGCCGTGGGGTGCTTATGCCTTCTTCGGTGCATTATCACATGAGATATCCCGCGAAGATTAAAGGAGAGGATTCCAGGGCCGGGCGAGGAGGTTCATTGTGATTGAAAGAAAACATGGACATCATTCAGGCACCAAAGTACCGATTGGGGCACAAGTCGAACACATCGGTGAATTGGAGTCAGAAGAGTGGTCGAGCGATGATCATCCCTATGGTCCATTGCCCCAATTTTAGTGCCACAAACAGCCCAATTGAAAATCAATAGGACACAATACCGCAATCACTGTGGGAGTACTCTTACCAGCTATCAAACAGTAGTTTACTAGCATTGTCCAACGACTCTCTTGATGTCCAAATCTCCCAAACATCATTGCTCTGAAGGTACTGTGTTAAAATGAAAGATTCCTCTGTTGTGGTTCTCCTAAGAACTTGACCTAGACGCGTCCGTCCGAAACTCTAGCATTTGTTCTGGGCTGATTTGCTGCATGGATTTGTGTAGCACTAAAGTGGTACATCGAATAAGCACATTGATAACGAGCAAATGAAGGTGGCGGTTCTGATGACTTGACAGTAGATATTAGATGAGGATGATTGGGGAGCTACAGTTGTTCAGTCGATTCTTCTATCTTAGTTCAGCTACTATTATGCAAGTGTATGTAAAAAAATGTGTGTGTAGGGGTCTCACACCTTAACACCTCCCACGCAAGCAATTCCTTGGGGGTTCAATACTCTGAGTAGCCTGCAGTCTTAGCCAGACATAAATTCAGTAAGTCTACATGACGTTGGATGGGCATTGACCCTATATCTAGATTAGCCAGGGAGATGGCTCCGAACAATGCCTGCCCAAGATAGAGGAAGGGGCACCTTCAAATAGGTAGGGAAGGCACCTCCAACACATCTCGATACATAATCCCAAAACCCATGGCTTGCCGTGCCTGATTGGACTAGATCAGAGTCACGGGGCCACTTCAACAAGCTTTTGACGGACGGATAAGTGCTTGTTTCATATTGCGAACCTCAGAATAATTGTGAATCATTGATTGTTGAACTGTCCTTACTCCATTTGCTCTATCGGTGGACCAACAACATTGTAGTTCGATGTCATGTTTGGCAACTTTCATGTTGGTACGCCTAGTTGTAAAGAAACGTCACCCCAACTGCTGGATGCCATATTCATCCCAGATACTGCACCCAGGGTCGATAAGAGTCATAGTGGCTTGAATAATTTTGAGCTTCCGGAAGATGTTCTCCTGATAACCAGACTCCTTGGCCCTTGATCCGTCAGGTCTTCGAAATGCCCAACCCTCTTCGAACCCCTCCCGTGCCAACCGTTGAACAAACCGTTGTGTCCAAGTGTGAAGAAGGGAATTCCAGAGCTTGTGAGTCCAGCAATTGGAATCATATAGCAATCAAGGACCCCATGACAAGCCTTAAATCTTCCCACAATAGGCCACGAGACTGCAGTGTCATCTTCGGAGGACTCGCAGTACAAAAGATCGTATCTGAGCGCAGCCAAGTTGGTCCAGACTACTTCAAACCTTCTCATCCCCCCGAGTGAAGAAACCAACAGAAACATGCAGGCACAGATAGAGATCAACGGGATATGGAGATACTGTGTCTCCCATTCTTCCTCAAACATTTGAACAAGAGCCAAGAGGACCTCAATAGTATAGGCCCGATCTTGTGACACAATCCCGGTCTCAAAGTGCTGATACCACCATCCTTCTGGCGGACAAAGGGTAGTAACAAAACGACCTTTGACCAAACCAGACGATAAGGTCACATCATCTCCTCCTGAGGGGGAAGATTCCCAGAAAACGGTAAGTGTAGCACAGGCCTTCCTAGCAGTCCCGTACTTAACCGTTACTCCGGTCTTGCCCTTCTCCATGGAGTGCATCAGCACCATCACCGCGGCATCCATCCCCAAATGAGTATGCAGAGGCCAGGGCCCCAACACAGGCATGGGGGAATATCGTAGCATATCACCATAGCGTGCCATGTTCCTAACTTCTTTCACATGGTTGGATATTGTTTTTGAAGCTCGAGACCAAAAGGCATCCAAAGTGGCCCTGACAACCATCACTCAAATACAAGGTCGTCAATATGAGTTGAGTCAATTTGCTTCCCTCGAATATTCTGGCTCTGACAATTTGGACACTGAAAGGGGATACACAGATGATCCCCCGGACGGGCTTGCTTGAAACGGATCTCATCCTCTAACTCGGCCAAGGATGCCCCATTGAAGTCCCTTGGCATCCTGACCTCAAAATGATCTAGGGGATGAGCGATAAAACAGGACGCGCACCATGCCCCGTCACAAGCCGGAAAATGACCTCTGCGAATGCCAAAGTTTGCGCAAATAATACCCGACTCGAAGGTCACTCGACTTTGACATTTGAGACAGGGCTCGTCCCAGGTCCACCATTTTTGACTGTTCCTGTTTGACCTGTCACGGGTAAGACCTAGAGGAAGGGAGAATCGGAAACAAAATTCCAACCAATAACGGTTTGAATGCAGAGTGAGGCCAAATAGATCCATTATGCAGTATGAACCAAACATCAACTTCCTTCTCGAAATGAGAACACCACTCTTCCTCACACAACAACCAAGGAATCAAAACCACATGGATGACCTCAAACGGACGCTTGTGACAAGACCTAGCAAGCTCCTTGAGTGCAATAAGTGCTGCCACCGGGGGGGGGGCAAATATGAACACCAGGCCGATGTCCTTGTTCGAAACACCCAACAGGCGTCAACGGAGGTGCATAGTCCTTAGCCATCCAACTTTTGCACCATTCTCCCAAAACATTTCCAGCAACATCCCATGCTGTGATGTTTAAAGGCAAATACTGTCCAACATCAAATCCTAGTGAAATGCCAGAATCATAATTTCCACAGACCATCTTCCTTAGCTCCGCCGTAGAGATGACACTCGTGGACTTGCCCTCAGACAAAATCCAACTAAGTCCCTCTTTGAATCTCGACCACTTCTTCTGGGTTGTGGACATCATTGGAAAGGGGGTATCAGTATGGATAATTACCCCATTCCACGCTCTAGGAGTAAGTGAAGGGAGACGATACTTACTATCCTCAGCCTGATTCCCTCGAGAATTCATTTGGGACTTTAGCTGAGCACAGGATTGTCGTGCCTCTCCAGAACCATCCTTCTGACGAATACATGGATGAATGTCATCAACATAGTTGGCCTCTCACATGGCCAACTCCCCATCCTTTGTCAAAAGCATGACCTGAGGCATAGATGGGTCATATTCAGTGGAGCCTGGGAGATTAAGTCGCACGCTATCCCACTGCCAATGATTGGTAGCATCATGGCTATCACCCTTGCATAGCTTGAGAATAATCTGCTGGGATTGACACGCCAGGTATGGAGAGTGTCGCCCTCCAAAATGCAATGCACAGAATTGCCAGAACTCATGATGTTCATAGACCCCCTGTGGTGCCGTGTCAATAACTCCCAGGAGCCCAGAGGAGCATTGTGCCCATTCGACTTTGAATTCCACACAATCCGAATATCCAACACCTCTCCGTCCATCATAAGTTTCACAACAGAAAATGATCTCTTCAAAAGCAAGGCACAGTTGCTGAATCATGGGGAGTAGATGGATTTGGTGGCTTTGAATGTGGCGGTTCTTGGATTTGTCGATTTTTATGTCCTGGAACTTTTTAGATGGGGGAAACTGATCTACCGAGAACTTGTCGTCCCAATGATGCAAAAGGTCATGTACCAATGGCTCCAATGTGACCTGTCTTGCTTTGCAAAAGTTGCCTACCTTGTGGGATGTCATTGCAATGTTCCTTCGAACGGTGCGTGACTCATCCATGATGCCTGAACTTGGAGTTGCAAACAGCTGAGCCTGGAAAGTAACCGTGCCCTCAGATTGAACACTGTAGAACCCACGGTGGTACCACATCGACGGGAATGCAACATAGTCCCCTACTTGATTTAAGGACTCCTTGACAGGCTTGTGGTCACAGCCTGCAGCCTTGAAGCAATCGCGTACACACAATGGCCTTAATTCTAAGCCATTGTCATCGCCCTTAACTTCAGTGGGCGAAGGATTCCTTTCAACCAACAGATTCTTGCCATCAATGTTGCCCTTGTTTGGTGGGTCCAAATATTCGCTTTCTTCAGCGATTTTTTTGGCGGCATAAAAGGATTCATCCCCATCCGGTGTGTTCTTTGGTGGGTCAAAGCTATCTTCTGCAAATTCGGCGGCATAGATGGAATCATCCCTGTCTGGCGTGTGTTCTTTTGGGAGACTTTCTGTACCGTCATGCAGATGGGCATAGAAGTATTCATCCGTCACCTCCTCAGTCTCATCTGCAGGAACCTCATCATCTGAGAAATACCCGTCATCGTCCCCTGCCACATCAGCAGCATTATCGCCAATGTTGTAGTCCATGGCGACATTGTTTTTGAACTCATCATCGTTAGTCATCAGCATACGTTCATCGATTGTCCAGCACTTCCGAGCTTCTTCCATCGAGCAGGAGAATTGGTGGTGATAAGGCTGGCCGAACACAGCCTCATAGGCTGACACATCATTCTTTCCCCTTCCAGCCTGTGAATTGACGACAGCAGCAACAGTACCCAAAACCTCTGTCCAGTTGGGTTGTTCACCGGCCAACCTCCTCTCCGCTAGGACACTGCCCAATACTCTCTTCACCAACTTGTTCATCTTGTTCATGTTCTCAACTGATCCCTGGTCGCGAGGGCGCCTTGGTCGGCCAGTGACTGACAGGATATTGGGGTTCAGGTGCCGAAGAAATTTAAGGATGCTCTTTGCTGTGAACTCCTTGCCATTGTCAGTGTGGAATATCTTGGGGTATCCGATTGCACCAAAGATTTCCTGGAGTTTGTAGGCAACCAAACGAGGGCGCTTCCTTGGCAGGGCACACAAGTAAGTCAATCCGGTGGCATGATCCTTTAGAGTTAAAACCCAGCGCATCAGAACACCAAAAGGGTCGCGCTTCCTGAGCTTGCGGAAGTCAATGAGATCAAATTGGAACCGATCACAAAACTTCCATGATCGAATGGGCTTGATGCTGCCCTTTATATGTTTAGTAGGTGGGTTCTTCTTCATGCAGATGAGGCATGTTTCAACATAAATCCTGGTAGTCTTCTGTGTGATATTCCAGTACTTGTTGCTGACATAAGTCCATGTCCTCTCCTGTCCCATATGCCCACTTTGACGATGCCATTCATCAATAGCATCAAATACCTTCTCTCTTGAAACAACAATGCGATTCTTGCCAGAAGATTCATAGCGCCTCATGACAGTCTTGGGTTTATCTTCGCCAGGAACAACAATGTCCTCAAGGTAATATTGCTTGATGTACTTGTTCCCACTGCGGTGCTGTTTACGGAATTCTAGCAAGTGATCCCTCTCAGGGCCAGGAAGCATGTGCCTAATCTCTTTATCAGGCTGCCAGCGCTCAATGACATACTGAATGTAGTCAAACTCTTCCTGGGGCCTAGCGTTTTGAATGGAGCCACTCTTCTTCTGGGGATGGTTCTCGTCTTGCTGCTCAGGGGGGAAGGCTCTCTCCATAAAAGCCCGCCGATGCATGGCAATGATTGCTGCCATCTCACCACAATCCCCCCCCTCCATCATGTTGTTGATTGCAGCATCAGTGACAGGGACATAATCCTTGTCCTTGTCATCCTCCTTGTCATCCTCATCACCACTACCATCACCCCCCTCCTCCGCATCATTTAGTGGAGACAAGATTCCCCTCACCTTCTTCCTGGCATTGGGCAAAACGCCCCCACCCCCTCTACCACTGGAGGAGGATTGTAGAAGGTGCTTACTCCCAGACACCTTTGGGACAGTGGTTGGTGTGGTGGTTGCAGCACCCGTGCCCTTGCCCCCAGTAGAATGGGACATGTACATTGAGGAGACAGAGGTGCTTGTTAGCGCTGGTGCCACTTCGTAAGGGGACGTTGTGAATGGCAGCGAACGTGACACTCCCGTCAGGCCCCCATCCACCAAGCCGTCACCTCTTGCGGTGTAAGTAGTTGCAGCAGAGTCGATTGGCGGATGGAGGCGAGGGGACTGCCTTGCTGGTTGCAAGCGAGGGGACTGCCTTGTTGGTTGCGAAATAGGGCGGGCCAGCCGAGGGTTGGGCCGACGATTGGCCATGGCGGCACGGGAGTGGGGAGAAATCATACCGATGTCACTGCGCTGCAGTCACAGCCGCTGGAGGATGTCAATGTGCCGCTGGTCGGCTTGATGGGCTGCAATGCCAATGACAGGGAGAGAGGGGGTGGGGAAACGATTATGGTTTCTGAAGGCTGGGCGGCAATATTAGGGGGCTATTATCGATTGTAGCCATGTAATATCGATTATGGTCATGTATAATCAGCAATAGAGGATGCCCAATGCACACGTAGAATCGATTCTACATGGCCTGTGGGTCATGTAGAATCGATTCTACAAGGCTTGCGTGCCATGTAGAATTGATTCTACATGAACCCACAGGCCATATAGAATCGATATTAGCCAGATTCGATATCACATGGCTTTGGTACCATGTAATATCGATTCTACGCATGTAAAATCGAAACTACGTAGTTTCGATATGACATGGGCAGCTAAAATTGAAACTACCGTAATATCGATATTAGCTGCGCCAGATCCCTTTTGGAGTATATTGATCATTTCCATGCCCTTAAGGCAACTCTGATCCTTCATCATGGCTTGGTTTTGGAGCGTTGGTCTCAAGGACTCTCGGTAATGCTGCAGAAATTATTCAGATGCTCACTGATCACGAAGCTCCGCTCTATATTGCTTATGGAAGCGGACTTTAATAGCGCGAATAAACAAATCTATGGCATTAGGATGCTAGGCAATGCCCGCCGGCATAATTTGATACCAGAGGAAATCTACAGCAAGCAAAATAGAATGGCAGATGATGGGACCCTTACCAAAGTACTCGCGTACAATATAATTCATCAAACTCAGCAACCAGCCGGGATTGCCTCCGTGGATGTGGATAATTGCTATGATAGGATAGCGCACGCCATTGCTTCGCTAGTCATCCAAGCCTTCGGGGTTCCTTCAACCGCGGCGGAAAGTATGCTTACCACTATCCAGGAAATGAAGTTCTTCCTGCGCACAGGGTTTGGGGACTCAACAGATTTCGTGAGTTCACGATTCGAGATTAAGACACAAGGTCTCTGCCAAGGAAACGGAGCATCCCCCGCCGGTTGGGCGGTCGTAAGCATCTGCCTGATCAATGCGCATAAGAAGAAGGGGCACGAAGGGCACTTCATTTGCCCAATCACGAAGCTAAGGAGCCACATCGCGGGAGTAATTTATGTTGATGACATGGACCTCATTCACTTCCGCATGGACGAGCTGGAGGACAGAGAGGAGACCTTTCTTGGATTACAAGAAGCGATCGTGAACTGGTGCAAGCTACTTCTGGCATCCGGCGGCACGCTGAAGCCATCTAAATGCTTCTATCATCTCATCTCTTTCAAATTCAACGGGGACGGCACCTGGGCCTACGAGAATAATGAGGACGATGAAGAGTGTAGGGCAGTGGTGCCACTGGTGGACGGCAGCTTTGACCGCATCGAGCACCTGAGCGTGCATGAGTCTACCAAAACGCTAGGCTCAATGACTTGCCCCGCCAGTTGCACGAAGGGGGCTATAAAGTATATGACCCAAAAGGCCTTAGCCTGGAAAGATATGATTCAAGTTGGTAAGCTCAGCCGACGTTACGTCTGGTTTATGCTCGGAAAACAGTTCTGGTCACGAGTCTCGTACGGTCTATGCGCGGTCTCTGCTTCATATGATGAGCTCTTTGAGTGCCTGATGAAGGTGTATTACCAAATTCATCCACAAGGCGGTATCAGGGGGTCGGCACGACAGGGTATCAGACAACTTGATCTTGGATTCTACGTAGTCGGCTGCCCACACCCAGCTATCGAATGTCTTATAGCGCAGCTAAACAAACTGCTCATGCACTACGGCAGCCAATCATGCCTGGGGATGAAAATGCAGAACACCACTGAGCAGTTCGTACTAGAATTAGGGATGTCCTCCCAACCTTTTCAAGAAGAATTCAGCACATGTCACCGCCGGGTAACACACTCCTGGATGAAGTCATTATGGGAAAAAGCCTCTCGATTAAAAATATATATCGAGCTGGCGGACCTGCCGGTGAAACTACCACGGGAACGGGACTCTTGGATAATGAAGGAGTTCACCACGCTGAATTATAGTCATGATGACCTGCGGAGACTGAACAGAGTTCGACTGCATCAGGAAGTACTATTTCTTTCCGACGTGATGGACGCCAGCGGACGGGCAATCGATAGAAAGTACCTAAATCCCCGGCCAATGGGGGAAGCTTGGTCGACTTTATCATTTCCTATCGAACAGCCCCCAAGGCGGGACTTTCAACTCTGGCAGACAGCCATCCCAAGCATACGCGCACTCGGAGGACGCTTACACCTTGGCGACTTTGTGACACAGGGACACAAAATTTGGGCGTGGAGATATGATCTTGAATCTATGACACTTTTCCACTGCAAAGGGGAGCTGGTGGACGTTTACAAGCAGTCAGATTTCCGAGGGGCACGTACTCGGGCAAACAGGTACTCCCGCATTAGACACAATCAACAGATCCCACCACGGGGCGGACCATGCACTGTCGAGGAGGCCGGCTTGGGGATATACAAGATCATGTCGTTCACCACGAAGCCCCCCCAAGTGGCGCACCCGGAGACCTTCCTGGAGGTTCTCGAGGAATGGGGCTGCACGTGGATGTGGAAAGACATGTGCCTTACAGGGGACGATGGCTGGTTAGCGGAAGCTATTAGAGATAACACCTTGGTGGCCGTCACGGACGGGTCGTATATGCGCTCCTTGCACCCGAATATGAACTCATGCGCCTTTATTTTAGAATGCACTAAGGGGCGCGGCCGACTCACAGGGGCTTTCTCAGAACAAACAATAGCGGTCTGCTTCTACCGTGGGGAACTCCTGGGATTGATGGCTATCCACCTCATTTTGTTAAGTGTTAACCGGGTGACTCCTAACCTCCGGGGTTCCGCGCACATCTACTCAGACTGCCTTGGTGCTCTGGACAAAATAAGAAATCTCCCTCCACACCACATGCCATCAAAGTGCCGGCATTTGGACGTACTAAAGAATGTCATGCTTCACTGCAGTTCGTTGACCTTTCAGTGCTTATACTCACACGTTTCCGCACACCAAGATGACCGGACGCGGTGGGAAAATCTCTTGCGGGAGGAGCAGTTAAACTGCGCGGCAGATTTTGGCGCAAAGTGAGTCCTCCTGCGCCTGGACACTAACAATCTGCCTCATCAACAGAAATTTCCCCTGGAGGCGGTATGTGTTTGGGCCGGGAGGGAGAAGATGATGTCGGATACAGGTCATTACCTCACAAAAGCCTTTAGTGGATCTAAAAAACTTTAAATGTTACTGACCAAAACG
>JALLAZ010002129.1:0-10876 GCA_036939755.1 Stephanodiscus triporus | reverse complement strand
ACCTGGTGATTATTTGATGTTCAACACACAGATCCCACACTGTGTGTCATCTCGAAATATATGCCAATGTTCTCCATGCGTTGCTGTTATTTCTGAATGTCCTATTGAACAGAGTTAGAGTAAAGGTCACAGGTGTTAACGATAATGCACTGTGGAGATCAGTATGTGACTTATCTCCAAAAATTATCATAGCAACGGGCATATTGATGATGTTGTCATCAGTGTTGTTTTGGGGGCAATAGCGATCCCTGGCTGGTATCCAAGCGTCACCAGTGTGTACCTCACCGTATTTCGTATTGGCAGGATGATTCTCGTCAACTGCTCCTGTAAGGACATCGTTTCCATCCGCGAAATTGGATTGCTGCATGACTGTTGGATTGGATAATAAATCCATTATCATTGACTTTGCATCAAACACCGGTACAGTAGCAAATGATTTGTCTTCCAGCTGTACGTTGCAATTCTTTGGACGTAAATGTCTCAGATGTAATGCGTTCTCCATTCTCTCAATGAAAGTTTTTCTGCGAGTAAGCTTCTTGTTTTGGTCAAATGTAGGTGATGAAATGTAGTCATTGAATATGTCTACAATGTCGTCATGCAACTTCAATGATGCATTATGATTGTTAATAAGTTCATTCAGACGTATCTGTAATGTTGTTGATGCCTCCATTACATGCGTAGCATGATCTAAGTCATTGTTCCCCCGATCATATTTCATATCGCCTAAAGTACTAGTACTCGATTGATTGGATAACAAATTATGACGGGATCTAGTGGATGAATTGTCATAATCAGGTATGTCGAAGAGGCAGCCATCGTTGTTTAGATTGCTGTTAATTGAATCCAAGTCAACGTTGTCGGAATTCCTTTTTTTGGGTAGGACAGAAACGTCATTTTTGTGAAGGAGGTGCATTGACTGTAGTGGATGATGGCATTCCACGTCATCATCTACATTGCTGAAGAGATCATCCTTACTACGGCATGCGGCAACGTGTCGGGTAAGGCCTCGCCTAGACGAGAACCATCGGGGGCAATTGGGGCATGGGAGTGCAGTTGACATGACACGTATATCTCTTGCTCGGATAGTATTGTATGATGCGCGGTGTCTGGATCATTACAGTATGACCTAACTCAAAATAGTAAAATGCTATCTATTTCTAATAAAATGCAACTAGATACATTTACATGTATCTACATAGAAATTACGTGCAATCACACGTAACATTTTTAAATACTAGATACATTTATATGAAGCTACCAAAAAATTACACACCATCAGACATTACATTTAGAGAAAGTCAGATACGAGTGCAAAGGAATATTCGCCGAAGTGGGGGAAGTTCGCTAATAATGGGAATGGCACGAGCGGGGGAAGTGTTTCTCGACAAAAACACTGAGTGGGGGAAGTGTTTCTCATCAGATACATACGCAAGAAAAATGTGTTTCAAATAAAAATAGGAAACATTTTATACAATAGGAATTAATATAATTTGTTCTGTTGAAAAAATAACTAAGAAACTTAAGAGAAACACAATTTTTCTGTTGTGTAGAAATAACATGAATCAGTAGAAACACTAATCTTACCAAAGGGAAAACGTCTCAATAAAAATTTTGCAATTTCAAATAATTGAAAATGCAACCGACATTGCAACAGTATCTAGAAGCAAGATGTAAGCAACTGTGCCAGACATATTATTATTTGCAGCAGAAACCGACGATAACATAGACTAACGAGGTCATGGTTTGGACAAGTCCACGGCGAAATAAGAAGGAAATGGCAAAGAATGCGCATGGTGCAGAAACACCGCCATCAAAGAGTAGGGTGCATGGTGGAGGAAAAAGGAGCGGCAACAACAAACATGATGAAGAAGGATTCCGTGTTCATCGTTCGACAATGAGGCAAGGAATGGAGGAAGCAAAACTACAACAAAGAGAATGAAAATGAGCGCAGCAACTGCCACTGCATACAATCATTCCGATGAAGATGAGGAGAGTGAGGATGACTACTACTTGGATGGGATTGATAGCCCGAATACGACAAAAGAAATTTGGAAAATGGATAGGAGAGAGTTGATGGATGTGGTAGAGACACAAAACAGAATGATCAAAGATCTAAAATTGAAGCTAGCGAATAAGCAAGAAACGGGGAGGCGTAGTTTGAAACTGGTCAGGATGGATCACGATTGGGACGCGGCAGAGACTCTTTTCGCGGATGTTGTGTCGGAACATGTCAAGGAGTTTCTATTCCCTCGGTACAAGTTCCTTAAACCGGGATGGGATGAGTATCAACCCGACACAGAGGACAGACTGTCTAGCTTTGTTGAAAGATGTCTATCGGATAGACAACCAAAATCGGAAAAGAAGAAAATGTGGGAGAGGGTGACTTGGTTACGATTAGGTTAAGGTATAGCACTACGAAGTGCAACCTAAACAATCACATCAAGGCAGCGTACAAAAGTGAGTTATCTGTTGTTGCAATTGTATTATGTGACAACAAAAATGAATAACGACAAACTGTACCTTTCATTCTTTGTTCGATCACAGGTGATCCAAACAAGGCCCGTATGTTTCCAGATGAACTCCAGGAGGGGATTGAGAAGTTTGTCGCATGCAATGGCCTACACCGTGTGTTTGAGTTCTTTTGCCATTACGTTCGGCGCATCTATTCAGATGCTTGGTTGACGAAGAAATTGAAGACAAACCCCGAGCGAAGCTTCTTCCAAATAGTAACTCCAAGCGACATTGCGTATATCATCTCACTTGTGAAGAATAGCAAGGCTATGTGGGACCAGGAGATGGATGTTGTTGATAAAAATCAAGATGATGAAGGTGAAGGCGAAGTCAAGGAGAAGAAGAAGGTGGGACCACTATTTACAAGTGGCATGGGTAAGAAGCAATTGTTTGGTGTCAGTCTTTGGAATAGAGTTGGATTAGAATACTTCCACACAGCAGAGGATAATTGGAGGAGGGCATACAACTCTAAGGAGATGTTCTCGCAGCTATGCAATGGGTGGGAACATAGGGAACCAAAGGAAAAGGGATACAACAAGCAGGCAATCAAGACATGGTGGAAGATGGAATCAGTGAATAAATCGAACAAAGAAGACAGGGAGGACGAGGAGGCATGGTATGACAAGGGTGGATATACTGCCGCATCAGGTGTGACGTGTGAGTGGAATCACGACGAGGACTTTAGTGGGGCCAGAGGGGGTCATTGTGGGAGCAGTCAACTAAGAAGGAAAATCATCCATAAGAGGAACGAAAAAGAGGAAGAGGAAGAGGAAGAGGACAAAAACCAAGTGGAAGAGGATGAGGGGGGTGGTGATGGAGGGGGGAGTGGGACGGGGGAAGATCAGAGGCACAACTCAAAGAGAGAGGAAACAGGGGCAAAAAAACAAGAATTAGTGCAATTGGAGGGGGTTTATGTGTCAGTATCATTAAAAATAAAACTTCTACGTCGTAAAATTACAACATATCATTAGATATACTAAATGTTACACATAATATTTTAGAGATATTATTAACATTAAATGAAACGTTTTGACATTTTAATGTTATGAATAACATTTTAATGTATCAAATTACATTTTTAGTGTTAAACGTAACATTACCAAAAAAACTATAACATTAAATGTATCTAGATCGACTTAGAATACTCAGATACATTAAATGTTATTCAGATAGAGTAGGGCGTCTTGAGAGGCAAAAATGGGCTCTTTCTCGTAGTTGCTTGCCATCTTGGCGTTCTTCAGGAGATAGAGCTGTAATTACAGTGCGTTACCTCCCAGAAGAGAGGTGATGCTAAAATTAAAGGACTGATAAAATTGTGAGCTTAGTTTAGAATCTAGTTAGCGTAGAGTTTCTAAGAGGCTCTGCTGAGTCACTAGTTGAGTCAGCAGCAGATTTTTCCATAGAATTCTCCTACCTACCTGGGCCAGAGGTAAGTAGAGTATAGTATGTATAATTTAGCTGGACCTTTTAAATATATTAAATTTAGGTCAGCGTGCAGACCCANAATCACCAGCTGAGTAAGCAGTAGATTCTTCTATGGAATTCTCCTACCTACCTGGGCCAGAGGTAAGTAGAGTAAAGTACATATAATTTAGCTGGACCTTTTAAATATATTAAATTTAGGTCAGTGTGCAGACCCAGTCGTATATGTGACTGCCCTCTCTATCCACATAGAGACGGATGGGTACTGCATACCCCTCTTCCACGTTGCCCTTGCATTGTAATGGGCATATCCATTTGATTCCTGCCGCTGGAGGGAGAAACAGCTCACCTTGGTGTTTGTGTTTGTGTTTGTGTTTTGTTGTGTGTGGGGACAATGGTGATTTGGTACCAATTCCTATGTACCAATCCTATGGGGTAGGAGTTTTTTGTTCCCACCGGAACGGACTTAGCAGTTAAGCTGTTTTAACAAAAATGACAAACAAGAGAAGAAGAATCATTTTCCATTTAATCGGTATCCCAATCAGCTGACCATATGAATAATGTCTCATTGATCTCAAATACAAATGCACTGAAGAAATGTGGGCACCAAAGCAATTTTTTGCCAAACCTCTATGCAAGGTAAAGCATTCCATTAAATGTGTTCATTCCTCTTGAATTTTCCATTTTCATCATAAACATGTCATCAAAAATTGGTTCATCTCTATGGGACATCCTCTGTCCAACACAGGATGAAACTAAGTCTAAGTTACTAATAGGTCACAGTCACATACAATGGCAATGACCTTGTTGCATTTTATCAGATGGGGCTGGGGCAGTCAGCATTTCACTAATCATTACCAGTGACTGGTGACCTAGATTGATACCACAAGAGCAGGCGTGAACCACAATGAAAATGAAACTGAAACTGAAACTTGAAACAATCACCATACTAGTAGCAATCATAGAACATGACCCATCTCCATGTGTTGTTCTTGTTTTGACATCATTATTGTCCTCTTATTTGATGTCATAGCCACTCTAGGGGCTTACTTCCACCTGTACACTGCACTTTTGTTATCAATTTTGACATTTTGGGTCAGCTTTTCTAATCATTTTGTGCTCTTCAATGGCAGAGTGGTGGTGTGGGGTGTCGTGGGCAAACTCTGTCAACTTAAATTGTTGCTGTATGTCTACACTGAGGCAATTGCTATTGCTATGGAGTGGTGGTGGTGAGTTTGTAGACAGTTTCATTCTCCCTGGTGGGGATTGTTGTTTGCTGTTAGGGGGGTAGCCAGTCTTATATGGTAGAGATATATCTACCAAGAGTAACGTAATGCTAGTCACAACTTCTGCGCGCCGCGCTCAAGCTACTACAGTCTCCAGTACAATTGACACAAGAGTAAAACCATAGATTCAATTCCCTAAAGTCTGAAAAATCCTAACGTACTCATCCTACGTAGAATCCTGTAGCCGGAGTATTTTACTGCCTTACTAAGACTTTTCCATTTATTTCTCTCCCCCTGTGTCTATCCCAAAGCCGAAGGAATGCCGGTCCTTCTTCCTTGCGGCGGCGGCCGCGGTCGTGGCGGCAGTGGTCACGGCAACAGCGGTCGTGGCGGCGGGGGCTGCAGTCCCCCCCAAGATAATGATGATGGCAGCGGTGGTCGAGGTGGCGGCAGTTGTATCAGTGGTGGTGGCAGGGGTTTTGATTCCCCTCAAGATAATGATGGCTGCGGCGGCGGTTGTGGTGGTAGTGGTTGCGGCAACGGCGGTCGTAGCAGCATGACAGTCCCCGTTGATAAAAATGCAATGGGCAAGAAGCGGATGCCTTCAAATGCACGGGATGGCCATCTCTCTGAAGTCTGTGTCCGCTCTCCTGCCTTATGGTCTCTTCCTCCTTTGTCACCATTGCCCACCGTCCCTGTCTCGGTTGCTCGGACGACTGCCACCTCCACTGTCCAAACAGCCNTCTTACTCCGAGATAGGAGAAGCCCAATATTCTACCATTTTCGTAGAGAAACATGTGCTCCCATTTGTACGAAGTCCTCTGTGCGTGGGTGGGCGGGAAAATAGAAAATGAAAACAATAGATAGAGTCAAGAGCAATCTACCCCCCAAAACAACAACCAACGCTCGCCCCCACATCATTGACCGTCGCCCTCGTCCGTCCTTGACTTTCCCTTGCGCTGATGATGTTGTCTCGGCTGCCACGTGGACGCGCACCAACGTCCTGGCGCCGCCGTCGTCCAGCGCGGACTCGCGTCGTCGTCGCACTATGACGTGATCGTCTCTGGCGGGGGGCGGTTGGATCCTCCCTCACGAGGATGCTGCTCGACGACAGTCCCGGCCCGATGCGACGCCGCCATCATCCGCTGAGGGTGATGCTCCTCGAGCGCGGGCCCGCCCCGCCGTCGTTGCAGGATCTCGTCGACGGCCACGGCGGCACGACGACAACGACGACGATGACGAGGACGCCGGGGCCAAGGGCGTACGCGCTTTCCCCCGCGAGCCTGTCGTGCCTGAGCCCGGGGGCGCTGCGCGCGCTGGTGAAATGCAACCGATGCGGCGTTTACGACTCCATGCAGATATGGGAGCACGACGGACCGGCGCAACTGCACTTCACGGGGGAGGATTTGGGGAGGGCGATCGAGGACGGACGGCTGGTGGACTTGGATGGACTCGTTAATCATGTCGACGACGTCGACGACGAGGAGGGGAAAGGGGGCGGGAAGACGAAGGATGGGAAGGAGAATCGCTCCGCAAGCGGCAGAAGGCGTCCTTGGTTGGGCGCAGTGGTCGAGGATGCTCGGCTTGTCTCGTTGCTGTGGGACGAATAGAGGAATGACGCTCGCATTGACCTGTTGGAAAATGTACGGATCACGTCCATCCGCGCGCCGTCACCCGGCGACATGGGAAACGCGGAACCGCCCCTCAATTACATATAACAATCAATCAAAGTGATGGAAAAACGGCAGAGGCAAAGGGGGTTAGCGAGGGCGATCGGGAGAGCGGGTCGACAACGGACATCTTTTTTTCCTGTAAAAATAACTGTGCTGGCGGCACTAATTTCTCGAGCCCTCAATGGTGTTGAACCAATCCGAGCACAGGCAGCGACACCCACGGTGTGCTGAACACGTCTGAGTCCTTGTTTTTTTTCATATCATAATCTGACGCCGTAGGGGCCTAATGCCACCAGGCATCATGGTCTGCGGAAAAAAATATATGAACGCTCATGTATTCGTGACTGTGCTGCCGACGAGCAGACGAAAAGACGTAGACTACGGTACTAAACGCCGTATGTGTACCATTCGTATGATTTTACATAGGAATTCATTCTACCCAAAAAGGTAGAATATCCATGCGCACTGATAGGTAAGTAGTACAATAGTTACAGTAGTACAGTCGCTGGTGGGGTCCACACTCCTCATGTCGGGACTCACTCGGGACTCCAAAATAGAGCGGGAACGGGTTTCACAAAGGAACTCTCAAAACTTAGCGCGAAAAAAAACGGATCTGTAGTATTTTTAAAAAGGAATGAGAGGAGGGACGCGGGACAGTGTTGGGAACGGCGAACGAATGTGGCGATGGATGGCCGAGCCCCCCCAAGAGCCGGTCCCGATCCCCCCCCCCCCCTCCCTCTGTGAGTAAATAGATAAGCGAGGACGGCGTCCGGACGACGCCAAAAAAAACGAACGAACGGCGCGCGATAATGACGACGACGACGATGGCGGAGGACGACGAGGACGACGCGGATACCACGAATTTCTCCTCCTCCTTCGTCGAGGTCGGCCGACGACGCGAATACTTCCCCCCACCCCCGCCATTCGTTCCTGGACCGTTCGTGATAATGCAGGGAGGTCCCGGCGACGGCATGTCGAACACGATCGACGTGGGAATCACGTCCCTCGTTCGACGTACGCGGGGAGGACGAGATGGAGACGGAGATGGAGGAGGAGAAGGAGGGTTAGGAGGGTGGTGGTCCGACGAGATCGACGAAAGGGCGACGATGACCAGATGGCGACGACAGATCGAGGAAGCGGTCCTCGCGGACATGACGGAGTACGACGACGACGTGACGATGCTACTCGAGCAGCGAATACGTCATCGTCGTCGTATTAGTCAGTCGGGACCGACGTCGTCTCCGACGGTTGCGGAGGGATCCGCCAGTTCCCCGCCGGGGGTCGTAGGGACCGACGATGACGACGATGACAAAGACGAAGACAAAGACGAAGACGATGATGATGATGATGATGAGGCGGGTATAGGGGAGGAGGAGGAGGAGGAGTGTGACGACGACGACCCCTCGGGAGAGGAACAGGAACGCCGGGACGATTTCGAGCTCGCCAGATCCCATCGTTCGTGGTATCAGAGGAACGGCAGGCTCGTCGTTCTCGATTCGCTCCCGACGACTCGCGCCGTCGTCGTCGATCGTCCCGCATCATCGTCGTCGTCGTCATCGTCGTCGTCGTCGGAGGTGGATGCGACAGCGGTGGCGATGGAGATGGAAATGGCGTTCGCGACGATGACGACGACGACGACGCGCCACGATGTCGCGTCGGGATCGAGGAGCGCGATTCGTGCGACGGCAGGCGGGGAGGATGGCGACGCGGGCGTCCACCTCGACGAAAACGACGTCGACGTCGACGTCGTCCCGACCCTGTCCCCCGGGTGCACCGTGATGGCCGAGCGGGAGCACGTCCTCGACTCGCGGACGATGCGCCGCGTGCGCCCGCCACGACCCGCGCCTCCCGTTACCGCCCCGCCGTCGTCGTCTGACGACGACAAGGGCCCGCGAAGACGACAACGACGTCGACGACGACAACGACAACGACGTCGACGGCTACGTCCGACCTTGACCTTCCTCGAGATCACGTCGCCGATCGCGGGGTACGTGCTGTCGGCCGTGCACTCGTACCCGCTCGCTCTTCCCGGCACGCCCGAGTCGTTTGCGAACATCGTCATCAACGACATCAACGACATCGACGACATCGACGACAACGACGACTTGCGAGGAGGAGGGGAGCGACGACGACGACGACGACCGATACGGACGTGGCCGTGGCGCGTGACTTGCTACCCCGACGGCGCGTACGTTCGGTCTGGGACGGAGCTGTCCTCGGATCACGTCGCGACGTTGCCGTACGGATACGTGTGCCATGTGACGCGCAAGGTCGTCAATTGCATGGGACTGAATCGGCTCGGGATCGAGGCGATGATTCCGCGACGAACGACGGACATTATTGCCGCCGCCGCCGCCGCGGGCGACGACGACGGGGGTGGGGGGAAACAAGCCGCCGCCGCCGCCGCCGCCGTCGTCGTCCGGGGGTACATATCCCAATCCCTCAATCCGCTGTCCGGCCAATGCGGAGGGGTCGCGTCGCCCGTGCCCTTCCCCCTCCCGGCGCTGTACGAGGTGACGCACCCCTCCGGCGTCGACGTGCACTCGGGGGTGGAATTGTCGACGGGCAGGATCGGACGCGTGCCGCGCGGGACGATCCTGTCGATCGTCGGGAGGGGTTACACCGACCATCCTGGGGACGATTGCGTGGAGCGGTTGAAGTTGGCCGGTGGGGGCGGCTGGATCAGCAGTCGCAATATCGCGACGACAGCGAATGCCGAAGTTGACGGAAACGGGGATGACGCCCGCCGACATCGGGGAGGACGTGAGGAGGACGCGGAATTATTGGTGAGAATGGTCGGGATCGACGATACTTTTGATCCCAATGACCCGGGCAGGTTTCATCTGAATAGCACGAGGAGGGTGATGGAGAAGTTATCTCAGCACACAATTAGTAAAGCGGAAGAAATTGGCTGCCGCTCTTATCAAAGAGTTGGCGATGGTGGAGGAAGCGGAGGAATGAGGATGACCATCACCATCGATGGCTATGGTAGTAATGGCGTTGGCGTGATTGATGACGCGAATACTGTTCAGATCAGGAATACGACAACGAGGGTGTCTAATGCTATTACAATTTCTCCAACGAGGCCACCGCAGGAACATGTGCTGTCTTCCGCGAGCATTTCTGGGGTTGATGATGCTGTGTCTACTGCTTTGTTAAATATGTCCCTGACATGCAGTAATTCTGTCTCAAGAGGATTCACGTCTGCTGCGGTACCCACCCTATCTCGAAGCTCATGCGGTGTTGGAGGAGCCATTATCACCTCGGCATTGTCAGCATCATCATCTTCCTCCACTGGCTGTCCTTCTTCCGTCTTTCAGGACGGCCGCCGTCGTCGTTGCGATCCGAATAATAGATGTTTGATCTGTCTCTCTGATGAGCGCACGTCGACAATCGTTCATGGAGAGACCGGGCACATCGCGTGCTGCTTGACATGTGCGAGGATATTGAAGGCACGTGGCGACAGTGTGAGTCTCCAATCAATTTAATTATTGTGATCTGTTATATTGCGCCCACATCACTCAGTGCATGTCAAATATCCTACTTTTCTACCCGAAAACAGTGTCCTGTGTGCAGACTCCCCATTGATTTGGTGATTCAGCACTTTTGGGCATGACACAGTGCATGACAATATTATGTGATTACTAAAATTAACTCGATGGTTAAGGAAAAAATTGACCGATTTCTCCCACCACCCACTTCTCCGTCTAGCAGGCCTAATCCTCGCGTACCCGATCCTCCTCGATGTTGAATATTCTACGAATTTCTTCCGCCGATTTCCCCTGATGTGATAAAAAAACGTAACCGATCGGCGAATATGCAACAGACAAATATTTGAGGTAGTCTGTAGGATTCGTGCAATTTGTCCATCACGACGAATATGAATCCTCTCACCTTGATCAGGACCGACACCGCGAGGCAGGTGAGGTCCAGCAGCGCCTTGATGTCCATGAAGTTCGCTGCCGTCACTAGCTCGAACAATAGCGTCTGGTCGACGTCGACGAAGCTCGCGTACCACTCCTGCACGATCTCGCCGATGCGATT
>JALLAZ010002121.1:0-15281 GCA_036939755.1 Stephanodiscus triporus | reverse complement strand
ACCCCAAGATGAACGAATCATTCGTTCATACAGCGCAGAGGTCTTCCGACCGTGCATGCGCACAGGATGGGAACTTCAAATGTCCCCATCCGACCGTTATTGACGGAGATATTTGGTCGGACAGTGGCTGGTTCTTGGTTGGTTTTGGGGTTGTGGGACTTCTGACACGCGATTAGCTAGGCAGAAGCTAGGTAAAAAAAACACACACCCCAACCATGACGGCCGCAGTCGTCCCACGGCCGCCATGGTGCCCCCCCCCCCCGGCACCGCCCCACACAACAATCATCCAACATGCTACGCAACAAGTCTATGGTGTCTATGTCGCTAAAACTAGAGAATATACTTGTTTTTACTATTTATTAGCTATTTAAAGACACAGCGCATCGTTGGTGCACCATGCCTGTGTCCAAGACAGTTGTAGAGGATGCTGGCATGATGGTCTCTACTGTGCAATTTTGGCACAGATATTCGTCAGGGTGTGAAGAATGCGCACGCCCTTAGTTTGCACAGTAGGGGCCAGCTATTGATGAAGCGGTATTGATCGATCGCAGGGGGGGATCAATTTACGGAGCAGCGATTCAGATGAATCGACTAAGTGCATCGCGCAATTCTTTTTGACGCTGAAAATTGGCGGGGTTCGAAAATACTGTAAGTACTCCTATTTTACAATTTACGGTCTGGCTGTCACTGTGTCGTCCGAGGGGTGGTGAGGGGCGCGAATGTTTAATAAGACCCAGTAAATAAACTATTATTTAGATACTTAATTACTGGTGAAACTGTTGCTTCGCAAAAAAGATGTTGAAGTTGTTAAAAATGGAATTCTCCCTCCGCTCAAAAAAATCTTCTCGCGGCACATACATCGTAGAGTTGTGTACATCAGGCGGACGAGCCTCCCTATGATCGGGGGGCGTCGATGCAACGATGACTGTGGCAGTGGCGGCGCAAGGCCAATGACAGCCCCCAAAAAGAACACGCCATCGCGTCTGACCCCATAGAGCATGACGTCATGACCCACGGCGGGTGAGGAGCCGAACACGGACGGACGTGGCCTCAAGGGGGCGGGATTTGTGTTCGTGTCGTGCTGTCATGAGGCACGCGATGGTTGGGGGGGGCGGGAGCAAATCCCCCCTTTTTGAGTCATCTCTGTGTCCGAGAATCTTTTCTCATTTTTGAGAAAGGAAATTGTACTTTTGTACTCTAGAATACTCTAGTGTCTCTTTATGTTCTTATTGAGGTGGCATGAGATTTTTTGTTGCACACAGATGGGAGTCTGTGGTAAATGGCACTGGAAAAAATTCAGGATCTGAATATTTTTCAAGGGTATGAAATGTAGCATGATGTTTGACTGTCACTTCGATGTGTATTCATACACTTGCAAACTGCCACATCCTTCACAACAATCAACCATGGCCACACCAGCATTTTCAGGGCTTGAATACGTTGAAATTTGCAAGGAAAGATATTTGGAATGGTGGTGTTCTTGGACTGTCTTTTCAACCTACATTCTTCACTGATCAATCATCAAAGTCAACAGTTACTCTTACCCCACACCCACACCAAACTCACACCCAGAGACAGAGACAGAGACAGAAACAGTGTTTTCCCTTCAGAAAAATTACATGGTTAAAACTGTGGCATTCTGCAACCTACTTGGAAGGTTACACACAGGCAAGCCATTGAGGGAGGATGCATATATACTTTCAATATTGCACCTTATCAATTACGATGAAGATTTTAAGAGCAAATTGGAAAACGATGAGAAAACTATGTGGCTATTTGCCAACAATGCAGATGAAGACTTGAAAAATCAAGAAATGCTTATACACATGTCCAAACACAAAAATAATCCAATTGCAAGGCTTGATTGCACATATGACACAAAGAGACTCACCAAAGAAAAACAGGAATCATGTGCATGCATGAGTCATTTCGACCATGCAAAGTATATTAAACACACAGACATATGTGTTGGTGCGAGAGTTTCAAACTCAATGGTTAACTTCCTCCCACAATTTGGATTATTTAACGGAGCCATAGCATATGTGGTTGAGATGACTATAAAGACAGACCTGTTGGGCCAAATGATTACAAACAACAGTACCACTTGCCAAACTATGTAGTATATAGTAGATTTTCCAAACCTGAAATTACCCTCCAACGTAGCTCCATGGGATACACTACACAGAACAGTGAGTAAGAAAAATATTCATACCATGAATTTTTTTCTTTTTTCAAATGATTCTAACCCAGACTGGCATTAGCATGTACCTATCCCAATGAAAACCCTACTGTGCAAAAAAACATGCTGCTTGGTAACATACTGCCAATTGGTTTCAGCATGCTGGGTAACAAATTTCAGGGCTTCGAGGCAGGATTTGACAAAAAGGACCAGTTTCGGCACTTGATCATAGATCCAGGGGATATAAGAAAGACTGAGCAACAACAACCCGGATTACTCTACGTTGCTACAAGCTGAGTAAAAACAATTGACATGACACATGATGTGCCACACCCAAAGAATAGTGCTCTTTATTGGACAAGAACCAGTGTTTGTCATCTCTATTCCACAGACCAGCAAAATCAGCATCTGGATAACAGTCTATGTTCAAAGAGTCGCTTGGGGTCAATATAAGACCCTTATCAAGTGTGCCTTTGAGGTAGCGGCCAATTTGAATCAGAGCAATTTCATGGCTTTGTTTCGGAGAGTGTGTGTACCGAGCACATTGATGGGTGGCAAAGGATATATCAGGGCGACTGTGTCTGAGATAGAGAAACATGCCAACCACACTGGGATAGTTGATAGAACCACTAGCAACAGGGCCATCGACATCACGTCCCAATGCTGCTTTTTCAGCAGGTGTTTCGACGGAAGCACTCATCCTGGAGTCAAGACCTAAAGCACTGATGATACGCTTAGTCAAACCTTTTTGCTTGAGAGTGATTGTATTTCCGTTTCTCTGAATATCTACCCTGAGAAATCCCTCAGCTGTACCTTCACGATGGAGAGCAACTTCTTCTCATGCGCTCAATAAAGTCATTTATGTCCTCTTCTGTTTCGCCATAGATCAATATATCATGGACATAAATGATGACAATGAGTGTTTTGCTCATGAACAAGCAGGGATCAAATTTTGAAGCAGTGAGCCCTTGTCGAAGAAGACGTTCAGTAAAGTATTCAAAGAAGTAGCGAGGAGACTGCTTCAAGTCATAGAGTGTGCGCTTGAGTTTGAGCACCTCATCGCCATTTCCTCTGTGAAAACCTCTTGGTTGGTGAAGTAACACGCCCATGAATAAAAGCTGCAGTAATATCACATTGCACTGAAATCAACCCTAGCTTTGCAGCTAATATCATGACTATGCGAACGGTGGACCATTGAACAACAGGAGCCCATGTTTCAAAGTAGTCAATACCTTCCTGCTGTCTGTTGCCTCATGCACAAAATCTAGCTTTGAATTTCTTTACGCGCCCATCTGGATAACGCTTGATTTTGAAAGCCCAAGTACTTGGTAACACATTGCGGCCGGGGTTTGGAACATATTCCCAGCAGTCAAATTCATTTATCAGAGTGTTTAACTCGACACGCATGGCTTGCCAAAACTCGTCTTGGAAAGGACCTCTTGTAGCTGAATCAAAGGAAGGATTATCTTTGTTGTATTTAGATGATTTGGTACGGGCTGCAAGAAGTCGTGGGTCGTAGATGTCATTGAAATAGTACCCTTCAGATTCCCAAGAGTCTAATAAAAAAATATCGTTTATTGCCGAAACACACGTTGGATCATCAAACCATGGTTCTTGTAGCAGATAACACTCAGCAATGGATTCTTTGCTTATTTTCTGATTTGGGTGATATTCTGTAGTAATGCGACCTTTATTGAGCACGGATGGAATTGGATGCTCCCACTCATTTATGACCTTGACGTTGAATGCAAATTCGTACGATTCACCATCAATAGGAAATTTGCGAATTTTGGCAGGGCCATCTTTATATGTACCAACATTTCGTCGAGGGTGATTATTTGGATTAGCAGGAGGGGGTGCATCAACTTGATTGTTGACGATTGTGTTGGTGGAGGCGGTAGCTCCTCCATCTGCTGGAACTCCCTCTGGAACCATGTTTGGAGGTAGAGAACTGTCTTGAAAACCATCATTATTGTTATCTCCCTTTGAATCGCCTATTGGAGAACCCACCCAAGGTCCCTCCATAATATTATCTTGATCCGTCGAACGAAACGCGTCAGAAGCCTGCGGACGCGGTGGTTGGAGTTCTTTTTGGTCAGCCCTGGCACGCGCGTACGATTTGATGATATCTGTAAGCGGCGGAAGGATTGGATTATCATTCTCATCATAATCGACGTCGAGAAAGCATTCACGACCCAGACGAAAAATATTTGTCCATTGTTCCGCAAGAGGCTGATTACTTGGCAAAGAATGAACAGTAGCAAATTTGTCGTCAAATATCACATGGAATTGTGGTGATATCTTCCCCGTGTCGACGTTCAAAACCAGCGGGACTTGGGATGAGTGATTTTCTGAGAATCCAAGAAAAAGACCAAGACGCGCACGAGGATTCCATTTTGGGTTTTTCTTGCCATCTTGAAGATCGGCATCGAGCACATACACCGGACAGCCAAAGACATGTGTTCTTGAAAGTTGGGTACCCGAATCACCTCTGACGGAGGACCATAACTCGTTTGGTGTTATCCCCGTTGTTGTATTAGGCATACGATTGAATACCCAAACCGCATAGTCAATTGCTTGAGGCCAAAAGGTTGAGCTTGCATGTTGAGGCCAATGCATTGCCAGATGAAGCATGTTGGCGCGTGCCCATTGAGCAACGGTTTTTATGTTCCGCTTGGCAATGCCGTTCTGATGTTTTGCACCAACCCCACCAAAAGAATACTTGATATGATTACGTTCCCAGTGGTCCTTGAATTCAGATTTTTCAAAAATACCGTTGTCCGAATGGAAGCTTTTGATTTTGAACCCTTCGTCGTTTGCCATTGACTCGAGTCTCTGAGCACTCCGAACCGTCTCAGAGGCATTCGTTGAGTATTGAGGAAAATTGAATATTTTACCACTTGCGTGGTCGACAAAAAGACTCCCACAAGTATATCCTGTACGCTCTCTACCAAACGTGTGAAGTAAACGTCCTTGGATCGGGGAAAAATGATGATCGGCGGAGATACAATCGCCAGGAAGGAGATGGTTTGTCTTGAGGATTAACATCTTTTGACTGTGACGAGGAGATTGGCTTGAAGGGGAACGAACTGATGCTTTTGCACACAAGCAAGCCGAGCACTTCAGTTTCGATGCATCACACACTGGCGCACGACTTTTAGTCTTGATGAAAGGTCCTGAATGCAACGATGAATCAGTATTAGTGGTTGATAGAAATTTTCTGTCTCGCATTAACATTTGAATCCAGTCGAGAGAAGCGTGAGACAATCGTTGATGCCATAGAAGAAGTTCTTTTTGAGGACTTGATAGATTCGTATTTTCTTGACTAAGAAGTGATTTTGTGTCGTGGATGGCTTGTACGTGGGGAAGTGTATAGCCAAAAGCTTCATTCCTAAAATTTCGCGATGGTTGAAGTGCGAGAGGTATTAGAGGTAGATTACTTCTTGGACAAAGACTTGCAGAGAATCTACTGCCATCAGACAATGTGAAATTAATACCAGTTCCAGTCATATGACCTTGCCCACCGAACGTGTCGAACATTACTTGAGGGCTTAAGAGACGTACTTCTGCGGAAGGAATATGGTATGCAAGAAGTTCAATATCAACTGGCTGCCCGTTGACGTCTTGCATTGTCCAGCGGATGATACCTTCACCTTAAACTTCATTCGAAGAGGATAGGTCTTTGATTTTCATCTGGCTTGGGTGATATGTGAGAAAATCAGATCGATGGGGGGAGATGCAAACCGATGCACCCGTATCAATAATAATGTTGGACTGAATCATTGAACTTGAAAGGCAGCGAGGAGAATCGATTGAAGAAATGAAGGCCCTTTTGATTTGGGTAGAGATAATTCCTTCTTTGCAAGTGCCCACCAAAGAAGGGAGATATGACATGATCATAGCGCTCATAATGGTGCTTGGATCGTGATGGCAGAGAAAATCTTGTAGGAGCCGTTCCCACTGTATTTCTTCCCACAAGATGTCAAATGCATGTTCGCGTGTGCAAACCCTTGGTGGCCGAACAAAACATTGTAAAAGTTCTCCCCAATGTGGCGGAGAATCCGAGTAAGAACCCCAACCATTGAAGTGAACCGGTCTAGTCTTGTGTTTAGTGTGACGGCGATGTACCCGACGGGTCTTGAATTTAGAATGACGTCCACACAACCGGCGACAACGCACCCGTGAGGTTGATCGAGAGACACGTTTTGGGTGAATAGCAATATTAGATATCAAGAGGTGTAAGCCATATTTGAGTGGCAACACAATTTCGATAGTCATCCACTCAAAATTTGTGACGAGAAGGAAGAGAAGGGCATAGAAGTGTTGATCAAAGAAATGACGTTGGATTTGACAAAAGATAAGGCTGAAGTGGGCACCAATAATCCCACAGCCTAGTCTTTTAAAGACCCAATCATAGACAAGAAACCATGAAGATCATCAATGTCATCATCGTGAGTAGCGTCCTTGGTATCATCAATGTCGTCTTGAGTATCTTCGTTGATGTTCTGCATCAGAAACCCAGAATTAGCTGATCGTAACCATCGGGTTTCAGCCATTATGTTTACAGAGTGTTATGCAATGCAGTAAACAATTTGGTGACTCGTAACCTTTTTTGCTACCCATCCTGTAGCATATTCCATGTTTTTTCCGCAGCCATTATCCATGCCATCATGTAAATATTCCCCCTGTTATTCTATAACTGTCTATCTCACCCACCCCACAAATATTCTTAATGCCATCGTGTACACATTCATTTTTTGCTTGGTACATATTTTAATCCCCATCAAGTAAACATTTGTCACGTTTTGCCCATAGCCCTGGCATTGGCCATGTGATAAATATTACTTTCCATTGTGTACACATTCATTTTCGGCTTGGTACATATTTCAATCCCCATCAAGTAAACATTTGTCACGTTTTGTCCACAGATCTGTCTTTGCCCATGTCGTAAACATTACTTTCCTATACGATAGCAATGTTTGCTATATATGCCATAAACACAAGCAATCATTCTGCAGTAGCCAGAATCCCAGCTGTTTTGTAAACATTGCTAGTTTTACAATGTAAACATAGTCACACTTATCGAACACCCCTTTTGTTATTTGATTTTGTAGCCATTTCAAATTACTAGCACGTAACCTTTACTCCTGCTATCAAAGAATCATTCACACATTTAGTATGTAACCCATAAAAAAGAAATAATGGTTGTACCACACACTTGATCACACTTGTTGTGTTGGTTGGTTCCCAATATCGCATTTTGCCTTGCGTGTGCGTGAGTGTGTGTGTGGGTTGTTGTTGGTGCGAACCTGTTCGCACTTCTCTTGTTGGTCATCTCCCAATATCACATCCTCTAGACACCAACCATCAAGTCGCTCCCAAATGAACCGCCTTCTGTGTGGCTTTCTTCATCAAAATCATCCTGAGCTCTTTGAGCAGCCTTGTCAAGTCTAGCCGCGTCATCACTCTCTAGACTCACCCTTCCAGGATGGCTCACAGAGGAGTATCTCATCCTTGATCTCTTCTGAGGTCTACTAGTACAACTGTCTTCACTTTCCAAGTCACTCACATCATCGTTCTTGTTGTACCTATTTTTCCATGGACAATCCTCATTCTCCAAGTCAAAACGGTCCGCTGGCAGTCCCCTGTCTTGTCCTTCTCCTTCATTATCATCATGAGGACTATCGCTTGAGGTATCCTTACTTGGCACCTTACGGGTGTACATGTTTCCGAAGTTATTCTCTTCTGCATACTCGGCCCAATCTTTTTCAAGGTTTGACCATGCGTTAACCATATTTCGGCTCGAAATCTCCCTCCACCGTGTCCTTACATCATTGAAGAACTCAATTCCTGCCTTACTCCATCCAGATCCGCAATATTCTCTCTTCTTGCCTTTTCGGTCTGTGTACTTGGGTGTTTTCTCGATGTAATCTTCGCTCTTCATGTATGTCTCCCACTCAGTTGAAGTCATATTCTCTTTTTTGATCTCCTGGTCCCAAACCTCATAACTGTTCTCCAAAACAGCAACGGTGTAAGCAAAGTCAGACATAGTCATCATATCAAAGAATGTACACCCCTTCTTTTTACTCAACCATGCATTAATCATACGAACCCCATAGATCTTTGATACGAACTTGGAGACAAAGACAAAGATGATTTTTTTTTTAATTTCGTCCTGTAAATTTGGATTTTTTGGATATACCAAGATTTCTCGTACCGACTTGTAATCAATTTTCTCGTCCAAATCCCCCTTTAACATGGCTAAAAGAGTATATCAAGCAACAAGAACAAGAAGGTGGAAGTCGGTTAGCCATCGATTATTATGTCCATATTTTGGTAGCATCACGCCTTTGACTTACCAATATACTCTCCCTTAATATTGGAGTTGATGTTTGAGCGGATCTCGCTATACTTTTTGTTGATAAAAGGCACAGTCTTGTTTCTCCAATAAAACTCCTCGTCCTCAATTGATGGTAACTCAATCTCTTCACGGCACTTGTGGTAAAGGCTTGTTTTATCGCCCGGGCTATATTTTGTCCAGGAAGAATGTAGGAATTTATGATGCGGAAATAGTTGTGTCTTGCAGAATTTTCCGATAATTTCCAGGTTGGCATGATCATACGAATCAAATTGATTGGCCTTTAAGTTGTTCCGTCCTAGATGGATGTCCCCACTCATCACTTGCCCTCGTAACCTATTCAACTTGACTCGGTATTTCTCCAATTCTCCCTTGAGCCTCTCACATTCTCTTTGAAGGAGTGTGATTCTCTTACCGCGGGCAACCATCTCTCTCCTTATGTTTTCTTCACCACTACCAACATTGAACCTGCTGTTTTCGTTGAATCCCGGTGGTTGTGCCATACTAGTAGTTTGTCTCGATTTTAGTTGTTTGACAGTTGTTGTTTACTCATCAATGGTTGATATTACTGGCTGTAATTGCGGATGTTATGCTGAATCTGTGCTGTTGTTACTTGTTAGTTGGTTTGGTTGTCGTTGCATTTTGCATTAATATTCATTCAAATCACCAACTACCCCATTTGTGCTATATTGGATTCAATACAGTTGTACATATGTAATGCTGATACTTGGCATCCACGTGAGTGCGCCATAAAAATTAATGTTTTTTTCACAGTTTGATCGAAGGAATAACTACCTCTCCATGCATGTACAACCCATACCGAAACAATTTTGGGGGTGCGCCAAAAAAATCCCTAGTCCGCAGCCCCAATTTAGTTGATGGTTGAGATTTGTGCGATTTAGATCGCACTTTCAGATTTGTGCGATTTAGATCGCACTTTCAGATAGGTGCGATTTAGATCGCACTTTCAGATAGGTGCGATTTAGATCGCACTTTTCAGATAGGTGCGATTTAGATCGCACTTTTCAGATAGGTGCGATTTAGATCGCACTTTTCAGATAGGTGCGATTTCGATCGCACTTTCAGATAGGTGCAATGTTGATCAAATTTTCAGATATCATCCTTTCACGATGGAAAATCCCTCTCTCTCCCTTTTCTAGTAGTGATCGCACACATCCCTATCCCAATAGATGTTTTCTGTTATCTTGTCATCTTCTTGTTCACTGTTGTAGTCCTCCTCACTTAACTCACAATCTACGTTCCAATCAACGTAAACAAATGGGTAATCTGGTTGTTCATGTTCCGGAGCCAAGTAATGAATCTCACTTTCTTTTCCAACAAGAAACTTTTTGTGGATTGGCAGACTCCGATACCATGCATCAAAGTCATCATTATTCTCCGGTAGAATTTTCCCATCAGCAAAAGCAAGTCTGCACCCTAGCAGTGGCTCCCTAATTGGAACCAACATCTCGCCAGTCTTACAGTGATCATTTGTCTCCTCTCTTCTACTTTTACTAGTCGTAGTACCAATCCAAATATTTCTTTTCTCATATAAGTCTGCTTTCCTCACAATTTCATGTCCATACAGAAATCTACCATCACCAATGGGCATATATAACGTCGAATACTTTTCTTTGTATGCATCCGCTATAGGACCCCAACTTCTATCCTCGCCAAAGAAGTTCTCGAACAGAACTTCTATATCCTCATCCCTCTCTTTCCTCTTCAGTCGATCCATCTTATTCTGTTTTACCCTCTCCTTCTCTGCTAGACGTTTCTCCTCCTCCCGTTTGGCAAATTCTGTATCAGTCTGTAGTCTCTCCTTATATTCCTCCAAATATTTCTTCCCTTCTGCTCTCCTTTTTGATCTCTCACGATCCCATTTCTCCTTCATAAAAGTGCTCATTTTTGGTTTTCGATTAACAAGAACAGACTGTACCGTTTTCCTCCTATTATTCTTGAGATGCCCATGGCTCCACTCACGCATATCCAATGCAACAAGGTTAGAGAAGGGTAGGTCATTCTTTCCCGTGAAGGCATTTTTACGTTCGATTGCTCTTAACCAGTTCAGAACCTCATCGAAGGCATGCATGTCACCACTCGAATATACAGCGCCATATACAGGTCCTTCTGAATCATCACCTCCTTGTTGTTTTACATCATCCTCCGGACTGAAGAATGACCAACCCACCAACGAAGACAACTTTTCGAAATGCTCTTCCATTCTTCTGCCCCTTATTTCTTGACTCATAGGTGGACCAAAGGTTATTATCAAATGAGACTGATCGAGTGGTAAGTCATCATCTGGCAGTGGCCACAGCTTCAACTTTGTCATCGCAACCAGCGAATCCATCCTTTCTTCATTTGTCATCATCGGTTTGGATCAGGCGTACTATATATTTTCCGGCTGTTCGTCATCAAAGAAGTACTCTTTAGTACTTCATCAGCTTGTATCTACCCATTATGATGTCCTTGTTTGCAAACCAACGGCTGTGCCAATGAAGAAATACTGCACCGTAAGTAGCCAAATGGGAATTCCTACAGTAATACAACCAACGGCCATAATCCATCTTGTCCCATTTCAACATATGGTATCTAGTACAAGACTAGCAATAGTAGCACACAAGCCTAGATGCACTTCCATCCATCCCCATCATCTTCATGTCAAGTACTACTAATCAATGCCATCCGGAGGATCTGGTTGGGTTATTCTGTTTCAAATGCCTTCGGCGTGACTTTGGCGGTAGTGCTAGGAGACTTTCTGCCCACCGTCAGCACTGCAACGGTCCGAAGAACCCCCATCATCAGGACAGTTCTAGATCGAGAAAGAAAAGGAAGGTTCTCCACCATTCGGATATCGTCAACTTCTCCACCACTCATTCCAATGGAATGTCTCAGTTCCCCTTCTTGGCAAAGAACCGTTCTTTAGTTGGTCATGAAAACGATGTCTGCTTCTCCAACAACAATCCATCTGACCATGACGAACTTGAAATAGGCAACCCGGATGATACACAACTTTTTGATCATGACTCAGAAATAATCAACTCCGCTGGGGTAACACGACCTCACCAAGAATTGCTGTCATTGTCTCAGCTCAGCAACAACAACAATAATAACTCATCACTTATTCATCATCCCTTGATAGAACCCATGATCGAAGCTACCAAACCATTCAATCTGAATGCGGCCCTACCGAGTTGTGACATATTTCAAATGGAACTGGCCCGTTTATGCAATCGTCACAGAACAGACTTGAAGCTTTTCAATGAGGTCAATCAACTCATCAAACAGCATTCCATTGGTAGAGAGCTTTCGTTTTCGTCTGAGAACCTCACGAACAGAAACAAATTTGTTCAAAAACTTGGGACAAGGTTTCAAACGGAAACACTGAAACATAAGGACGTTGAGGTGCCATTGGAGCTTGGTGGCTATGCCGTAACACCAGTATTTGACCTGGAGGCACAGATATTGTCCCTGTTGCTGGATGATTCCTTAATGCAACCAGACAATTTTGCCGATGATTACGACATTTTCACTGGAAAAGCCACCGGTCCCAATTTACATTATGGAGAGATACATACTGGTGATGCGTGGGAACCTGCCCGGAAACATTTCTGTGGAGACGATTACCCAAATAACATGCCCATTGCATTGGTGGTATTTGGAGATGAATCCCATTTTGACCTGAAGGGTACTTTAAAGACAATGCCTTTGATGTTCACTTTGTCCCTTTTCAACCAGAAAGCCAGGAATGATGTTCGTTTCTGGAGGATCATGGGATACATACCCAATTTGGGTTATGGAGGTAGTACCAAAGAAGACACCAGGTTAATTCACTCCAAAACACCAGCAGCGCATAAATTGCAAAATGAGCACAACTGCATCGCTGCAGTACTAGAGCCTCTGGTAAATATATCCCAACGGGGTGGTATACGTGTCACAATAAAAGGAAAACCGGTGATTGCCAAGGTTTGGATTCACTTCTTCGTAGGTGATACATCTGGGCACAATCGTTGGCTTGGCCATTTCAATTCTGGCGCGAACATTCAACGGCCATATCGTGATTGTGCCTGTGGAATGGATGACATGGACAACTCAAATCCAACGTGTATCAATTTGACCAGAGATGATTATCACAATCACATTGCCCAGCGAGCAATTTTGGAGTGTAACCGAGATAAAATCAACCTGGATGCGTCATTCTCGAAGAATCCAATCAGGAATGCATTCATGAATGACAACGTCCCACTATCGGATTTGAAATGTGGTATCTATGGTCTGACCCCGCCCGAGAGATTGCACACTACATGTGAAGGCTGTACTAAGTATATATTTGAATCACTCCTCCAGATCATAACCAATTGTACCGATGGATGCACCCTCATAAGAGACATTGAAAAACTTCATTTCACACTTCACTTTGAATGGAGTAGAAATAGTGAAAGAGATTATCCACGCAGTGCTGGAAGGAATGGCTTGATGAATCAATCAAAAGTGAATGGATCCGAAAGAAGAGGGAACCTTCTTCGTCTGTTGTGCTTGTGTCACACTGACGCAATCAAGCATAATTTCTCAGAAAAGTTGAGAGAGCAGTCAATACCGATAAACAAGTTCTTCAAATGTTTGAAATTGTACCTCTCAATGGAGGAGTGGTTTCATGATGCAAATCTCAAGGAGGAAGTCTTGGCATCTCGTCCATTAGTTGCTCAAACAATAGATCTGATGAAGTCAGTCTTCCCAAGACATGGCGGACGTGGATGGGCGATCCCAAAGGTCCACGCTCTCACAAAATTTAATACATTCATGCAGCGCTTTGGTTCTGCAAGCAATTTCTTTGGTGGTATTGGTGAATCCAATCATAAAACGTTTGTCAAGGATACTGGCAATAATACTCAGCAGCGAGCCAATAACTTCACCAGTCAAATTGCATCACGGTACTACGAGAGAATGGTTTGTGATATTGCAGACAAAGCATTAGATCAAAGAATCCGAACACAATACCATGAGACACAACCTAGCACGAGTCATTCTTCATCATATCCAGTTATGGAAGGAAGATATAAACTCACACTGAATATCAATCAGAATGGTTTTACCGACCCAATCATATCAAATCAGAAAAATATTCCCGTGAAATTTGTGGAGGCCGTGGTGAAATATATCACTCAGCACAATTTACAACTCAGTCGATTCAACATAACTGGTTATACTGCCTGTAAATTGGAACTTGATGGGAGGGAAGAAATTTTTCGCGCCACGTCAAGTTATGGTACTGATGGGGAATGGTATGATTGGTGCCTCATCGAATGGGAGGGATATGACGAAACATATCCTGCTCGTATATTAGGTTTCTTTCATTACTCTGGTGACATGAGTACAATGGTGGTGGTCCAGTCATCACCGTCAACTTCTCCAATGTCCATGGATAGAATGACTACAGATTTTGTGTCCAAATTCTCTATGCCCGAAGACTTGGATGATTGCACCTATGTTGTTCCCATCGATACCATTGTCTATCCACTATGTGTATTTAAGAATTATGGTGGCCCAAATAGAGAGTATTTCTGCACTCTTCCCCAAAGGAAGTGGGGGCGTTATTTTGGCAACCAAATCTTGCGAGATAAGTAGCAATGGCTGAAATTGGTGTTTGGATGGAGTATATGTTCCTAAAACTATAACTCAAGACCTTGCTTCCAAAACCCCTTCTTACTTACAATACTTTACCAGTCCAGTAATGGATATTTACCAGTCCAGTAACGCATAAACAAAGTTGGTACCCATGACACAACCACCACGTCCAAGTCCTTTACAATTGCCAAATTCATTCTCAATTGACATTAATATCTTGTTTTCGAGAGACTCGTCATCATTCTTGAAGTGGTCATTGTGCATCCCCACTGGATAACACACCATGGAGTACGAATGCAATTTGTTAAATGCATCAAAGAATGCAAGATATTTCTTTTCCAATGGCTGATCACAAGCATTGTAAGCCTTACGAGATTTTTCCAATTTTTTTGATTCACATTCTAACACGCCTTGACACACTCTTGATAATCCACGCTTAACTCGATTGATGTTGAGTGAATAAAGAACTTCAACTGCCATCATCTTGAGGTACGTAAATTCAGCCAGCAGCGGATAACTAGATAATACAGTGCAAGGCATTTTGAATGAACCACCCTCCTTGGGGGGAGAATATTGGTAGCTGACGAACTTGTTGGAATTCACATTTCTGTAAATTAGGTAGTAGGTCAAAGGTCCCCTTAAGATGATTACGCCGCGTAATCTCCTCGGACAGAGACCTGGAACATCGTGAAGACAATCGAGTAGGTCTTGATCTGATTGAATAGATGTCTTGCCTGATGAACCACCTCGTCTTACTACTTCATAACCTTGTCGACCTGCAATTGGACGCAGTTGGTGGTAGAGCTCTTTCGCTATTTCGTTCTTCCTCTGAATTGAATACTTTACATTTGCTAGCATACCAGAAAAACGCAACAGAAGCATCTTTGGATGTACATTTCTGTCTATGGTGAATCTTCCAAGGATGATGGTAACATCCACATCAGGGCGCATGTCTTGACTTGAAAACAACGACAGAGACTTCACAAAATTCACATCAAGATAATTATCCCCTTTCATATTCATGGCCTCAGATGTAGCCATTGTCTGATCAATTTCTATTATCTCAACTGTCATCTGACGCCTTTGTTGGATATTCTCTGGTGCATTAATATCCAA
>JALLAZ010002116.1:0-10419 GCA_036939755.1 Stephanodiscus triporus | reverse complement strand
GACCCTATAAACTGGGGTATATAAACGTTTTCCCCTAAAAAAAAAAGCGTGACGACACCTCAAAGTGAAAACGCAAAAGTGATGCGTTACGACAGTCGTCCCTCATTGAAACCCCTGAATCCCTCAACTCCAATCCCTAGCTAGAGAGAAATCAGAACGGCCTGCTACCTGTGATAATAATTTCTATTCACGGACAGAGCTGAGAGGATATTATCGTAGTAGTGCCAGGCTGGGGAATTGAAACGCAAGGGAGAGTGGAACAACGTGAACAACCGCGCTGCCGTCCAATAAACGATAAAATTAATAATACACATTACCAAACAAAACATTATCGTACGACTGTGCCCCCCCCCCCTCCTCCCACGATGTCGACGACGATGACGATCGACCTCCCCCCGTGCCCGTTCGACCGTCCCCCGCTCCCGCCCATCTCCCGCGTCGGGCGCGGCGTCCGAAGGCGCGACGTCATCAGGCCCATTTCCCCTATTCGCGCCACGGCGATCGTCGCGCCTCCCCCTCGCGAGGCCGCCGCCCACGATCTGAAGACGACGACGAAGACGATGGCGACGGAGGCGACGGAGGAGGAGGCGATGACGACGGCGGAGGAGGAGGAGGAGGAGGAGGAGGCGACGGCGGGCGAAGGGCCGGTCGGGCCCAAGATACCGGAGGAGGAGAAGGAGGGAGGCTCCAACTCCAACTCCGGCTCCGGCTCCGGCCCCGCCAGCGTCAGCGCCAGCGTCAGCGTCGCCCTCGTGGTCCGCCGGGCGGTCGGAACGAGCGTGGATCCCGAGGAGGTGGTGCGGGGGAAAGACAGGTCCCTGTTCCTCTACGACTCGGGCGACGACGTTTATCGTCGATGCGACGAAGACGAAGACGAAGACGACGACGACGGCGCGACCGGCCGCGGAAGAAGAAGACGGGGACGTCGTCCCGCGGATCCGCCGGGGGAGGCGCCGGGCGATTTACCGTACTACGCGCCGCCGACGTCGTCAGGACTCGACGGGGCCGTCGTACCGCGCGAGCGCTTGCGTCCGCCGCGCGGGGACGAGTCGAGGGGGGGGGACGCGCCGCCGTCGTCGACGTCGACGTCGACCTCCTCGTCCTCGTCCTCGTCGTCGTCGACGTCCGGGGGCAGTCGTCGCCGCGGCCGGGATCGCGATGTGAGGTGGGTCGACGCCAGGGGCGTGACGGACGTCGACGCGATCGACGCGGACGTTCTCCGTCGGTACGCCGGACTGGCGTCGTCCGCGTCGACGATCGCGTCGACGATGGACGGCGAAGACGATGAAGACGGCGACGGCGGTGACGATGATGACGACGCCGCGAGGGTCGCGATTGCCAGGGTCCTCGTCAACCCTCGCACCCGCATAGCGACGATCTCGTCGGGGTACAGGCGATCGAATTACCTCGTACGCGAGGACCTCGACACGAGGATATACTTTTCGGTCATCGAGGACGCAGTGGGATACATGGCGAGGAGGGGATACGCGCGCATGTCCGGGGAGGAGGAGAGGGAGTGGAGGGAATTGTTCAGGACGGCGCACGGCGTCGTAAAGGTGAGCACTTTTAACTAAGGCGAAGAGCGGGGCTGGTAGTTCTTCGATTATTCTCCGCACTTCTCGGTACTCACCGAACGTTCGTAATCTTCGTCGTCGTTCATGCGTGCATTTTCCAATCATTTCGCCTTCGAGGAAGGTCGGGCCGAACAAGGGAAAACAACGCTATCGCAAGGGGAAGCTCGTTCTCGTCATGAAGAAGACCATCACCGATTTCGACGACTGCGACAGTAGCGGCAACGTAGACGATCGTCAACTTGACGACGAAAACGGGAGGGCAGACGACGGTTCCGCAAAATCCGCCGGCACCGAACACACCTCCCTTGGCGGGTCCGTACGCGGACCGTATCGGTCCTACTCGGAGAAGTTCCTCGCGGAGCAGGAGGACATCAAGCGCCGGTGCCTGTTGGCGATCACGGACGGGAGACCGTTCAGCGACGTCGGGGTCGGGGGCTTGTTGCTGTTGACTGACGGCCGTTCGTCGTCTTCGTGCGCCGCTTCTCGTTCTCCTCCTTCGTCGTTGTCCAAGTCGAAGTCATCGGGACCGAGAGATCCGGACGCAGACTTCGTCGCAGAAAGCGTGAGCGGCGCGAGCAGCGTGAGCGACCTTGGCGGCGGCGTCACGTGGAAGAGCGGGACTGGCAAGAGCGAGAGCGGCGCGGTCTTCGTGCCTCGTCGGGGGGCAGATGACGACGACGACGACGACGTCGGCACCAACGCGTTAGGGAGCGCGCGTCGGGGCGTGTACGGCGGCGGCGTGCATTACTTCACCCCGGACAATGGTTTTTACATGAGCGAGGGGGGGGTGGCCTTAGATACGGCCGAGATGGAGGAGGAGGGGGAAGAGGAGGAGGAGGGCAAGGACTGCGAATGGGATTCTCAAGAGGAGGAGGAGGAGGAGGAGGAGGATCGTGGTGCCGTGGAGGACGACGAAGATTTAGAAGAGGAAAAGAACGTCGAGGGAAGGAGCTAAAGCAACAACACGCCGTACCACATGGGCAGCGTACAGACCGCTCATACTTATTTTACCATCGCGTCTCCTTATGATATCGACGAGGAGAGCGGAGATTCGAAGTCGAAGGACATTGGTGACTTTCAGAGGGCTAGGCTCAGAGTTAGAATAAATCATAAAGTCAAACTCAACAAAACAAAATTCATTCTCCACTCTGTACACATGCACCACCACTCTTTTGCGCAGCAGAAATATCCCGAGGAAGAAAGTAGGGAAAGCAATCAAGGATCAAGCAAGCCCAATGAAATTTGGACAAACCTAATCCCCTTGACACCAACGCTATAACAGAGAGATTTCGTATTCTTTGTCCATTCCACCGACTGATTTTGTACCAGCCACTGATGTGAACTGGTGCAATCAATTTTCCAAAATTCTCTTATTCTGGTGTTTCCCCCCAATGCCAACTCCAATATTTGTGTTTGCTGACCCGACTTGCCAAGTTAAATGTCTTCTGGATTAAGAAGCTGGCAAGATTTGGCAAATGGTCATCTGCCATGACTGTAGTTGTTTCCTCTATTGTTCCCTGTACTGTATTTCCATAGACACCCCCTGACAAGTTATTGCATAACTATTCACAATTGTGACATTTCTCACTAAAAAATATTCTATCTGTTCTTGGGTCCTAAGATTGTAAATTTGCACTCCTCTGGATGCAGGACCAAAATCTTGTAGCAGCCTATAGCCTCAGGAGTTGTAGCAGCAGTTCTTGTTTTGCTTGGGATTTGGCATGATTTTATTGAACATTTCCAAGTAGTAGTAGAGCACCTACTAACCAAAGTTGGCCGTATTCTTGTGCAGGTTGGGGGGAAGGGCCATGTCATCAATAACGAATTCTGCAAATTCCTTTTCAGCCAATGCAGCAGACATTATGAACAATTCCAACAATACCCCCAAGAAAAAATGTTCCCAAACAAAAATTCCCTGATTTTTCATTCTCTTGGCTGGACAATGTGTCTGGAAAATGAGAAGTTGACTAGGATAATATTGAAGGAAGAATAGGTCTCAAGAATGATATCCTCCTGAATACTCATATTCTTGTTGAAAAAACTTTCTCCTTCTTCTCCTTCTTCTCCTTCTCCTCCTTCTTCTCCTTCTTCTCCTTCTCCTCCTTCTTCTCCTTCTTCTCCTTCTTCTCCTTCTTCTCCTTCTTCTCCTTCTTCATGGGATCCATGCTGTGAACTGTAGTAGGGGGTCCAGTGGGTCCTCTCCCACCAAATAGGTTTTGCTCTGGTGGGAACGTGAAACTACGAAAAAAAGTCTTGCGCAAACAACCACAAAAAAAAGAGACCAACAACAGACTGACAGGGGGGAGCAATTTTGTCCATGACCTTTCCCCCCCTTCTCTCCCCTCCCTTGATCCAAGAATATCATTCCCTCAACAACGGAATTGGTATTTTTCTTGACGTTACGGGATGCGATGCCGTAGTGTTGGCTAGGATAAACTTTAACCCCGTGGTGTCCGTGAGTGACAAAAAATGCTCAAGGACCACGCCGACGATGATGATAAAATCATTGTGATTGCTCTGCCTGCCCTCATCAAAGCCCAAATATCATTCGTTGAAGCCATAGTAGCTACTGGATAGATTTAATGTCTATGTGTGACCATAGATTTCTTCATTTTTTTTGCTCGTTTAAATAGCAGCGTAAATTGCCAAACGTAAGCTTAATGACTGTACAGTAAATTTAATTTGTCTGTTTGGGAGCATATTTCTGTTGGCTCATCATTTTATACTCACTTCTATTCATGTACCATCATATTCAAAAGAGGCTAATTGCAGTTTCCCTCTTAGATATGTATTCCATTGTACCGTAGGTTTTATCCTTTATGTGCACATACGTTTGAGATTTGAGATTGTCTTATTGTTAGGGGTGGTCACCAACAAAACTTAGACAGTATCACAATACAATATATTATTGCAATATAATATCCAATACCCTTTGGTATCGGTTTCATTCTTCAATGAACAATATCCGTATTATTGCCGTTGAAGTTGAAGAGTAACACCATGTCCTTCTTAAAAGAGTGGCTACCTTCCGATGATGCCTTACCCCTCCACCAGTTGCATTTGATAGTTACTTTTGGTCTGCCCATAAGTCAAGAGTTCAGGTCCTCTCGGATGCAAGAACATTTTGAACGAATGACTTCACTGGAAGGCTGGTCTTTTTACACTCCAGACCGTTGTGCCGATGAAGTGCATGATGACCGTCACATATTTGGTGCATTATACTCCAGTAGTGATATGTACATCTTCGATGAGCTACTGAATCAGTTGAGAGCTATCAAATGTGAAAAAGCCTCCCAATCAGAAAATGATCTTCCCTTCTCTAGCCTTGTTACCACCGATTTGCGCAATTTGAGCCGCAATAAGCATTTCAAAAAAGAAGAAGGTGTAATCCGTTCTTGTCCACAGACCACTAAAATGAGTGCATTCATGAAAGAGATATGGGAGCACGAGAGATCTGAAAGGAGGGTTTTAATGAAGTAATATTGTGATGAGTATAACTATTGACTGCGGACAGATAAAGCTTTTGCTGAACGTGCCATGGACAGGCATATTGCTGAGATGGAGAGGGAAAAACAGAAGAAGATTGATCGGAAGAAGAAGCAGCAGAGAGCCAAAGATACCAAAATCCTTTTTGAGAACTTCTTCGGTGAAAAAATGACCTGGGGCCCCATGGCAGTCAAATACAGGGAGAAGTATCATACAGCATACATGCCCATTGGCGGTGGGAGGTTTATATTCCAATGCCAAATCCTCAGGAAGGCCGACTTATATGAGATTTGTACTATCCCAAACAACTGCAAGATTCGAGAACCACTACTCGGATGCAATATCATCTTTGCTGATGGCAAAATGCTACCCATTAACATTGACAAATTTGATTCGCGGTATAGAAGTCTGCCCATGCACAAAAGTTTCCTGGATTGTATGGAAACTGAGATCAACTACCTTGCTCCTGATAATTTACAACCAGACTTCCGCTTCGTTTATGGCGATTGGAATGCTGATTGTGGATCATCCAATGATGACGATGAAGACATAAGTTGGCGTAGGGATGTATTTGATTATTCTAATTAATAGTGTATTGTGTATTGTAGGGACGTATTTTGTTATGTGGAGTAATTACTATTAATACACAACATTCATACCCATTATTAGTTCAGTACCAACCATAGCTCCGTATCTAAGGTTTTTATCCACTGATGCACAGTGCCAATAGTGCAGATGATAACGTCAACGCCCTGATACTCTGCCTTTGCTCAGGACAATAGACCATCAATGAAGAGACTTCAAACATCCCCATAACTATCCCAAATGCCCATTACCAAACCAACAAACAACAAACTAAATAGCTCACTAGTCGCCATGGATAAACAGTACCCTGCCCTCTCAACTCTACATCAGATCAAATCGTGTATTTAGGTATTGGCGGTCAAAGACGATTGCCTGGATGGTCTGGTTCATCTGCGATTTTTTGGATGCGTCTTGCAAGCTGCATTTTCTTGGGTGTGATTGTCACACGTTTTGCATGAATGGCACAAAAATTTGTGTCTTCGGATATCCCAACAAGGTATGCCTCCGCTGCCTCCTGTAGGGCAAGCATGGCTGTGCTATGGAGGAAGCGTAAATCACTTTTAAATGTTTGACATATTTCTCTAACAAGATGCTGGAATGGCAACTTCTTGATCAACAGATCTGTACTCTTCTGGTATTTTTGGACATGGCCTAGTGCTACAGTTCCAGGACGATAGCGATGGGGCTTCTTGATGCCAGCTGCAACACGTGCCACCTTTGTGGCTAGGTTCTTACAAGATGCTTTTCCTCCAGTCAATTTACGTGCAGTTTATTTGGTTCTTGCCATCGTTTGTTTTTACTTCCTCCATCGTCAGTTTGCTCTGTCGCTTTCCCAGATCAATTTTTCAGCATGCTCTATGTATGACACACTCTATGATATGGAGCACTATTCTTTGCTCAGTGTGTAAAATTTCCATGTTGGCATTAGTTATGTTTATGTCTGTAGGTAGGATAATATCTTCTACCACATGTTCATACAATACAAATGTTGTGTTTCGTGGGTAAATTTTGGCGCTAATTACATCCTCTCACGAGGTATTTACTCTCTAAAACATATTTTAGAGTATGTTTGGCGCCAATTACATCCTCTCACGAGCGTGGGCTCAGACAGTCCGCCGTAGGGGACAGTCTTAGCCCTTAGCCATATGTATGTACTTATTGCTTGGTGCCGAGAGAGGTCGGACAGACCGAGGATATACCCTCTACGTAAATAGTAGGGTACATACTAGGTAGTAAGTAGGTACGTAGGCGTACCCTAACTAAAGAGTAGATAAGGTTAGCTATCACTAATAACCATGAGTCAAAAGTCCTTGGCTCAGTGGTTAGGCATATTTTATCTGCCACCGCACTGGCTTTACCCTACATGGCCTCTCTTGAGAGGTCGGACCGTCACTTATTACTAACGGAGGGGCATCGCTTCGGCCACATGAGTTGTTTTACACATGTGAGCATAATATGAATTAATGCAACCAGCAGCTAGTCTGATTACCACCTACGATATCCGTGGATTCTCATCCCAAACCCCCACCCCTTCCAACTCTCATTCTCCATCAATCGTTATCATCGTCTTTAGTTCCTTAGTTGTCTTTCTCCTCCTCCCCCCCTCCATTGCCATCTTTGTCTTCGTCAACAGCAATGTCATCGTCCATGGCCTCATTGACTTCTGCCCCCACCAAGACAATCCCCGCCATTGAGTTTGTGGCACCCCCCCTACCTCCTCCTGCCCCTCCTCCTCCTCCTTGTCATTGTTGTCCCCTCCTCCTTCTCCTTCTCCTCTCCCCCCTAGCCCTTGCCTGTCCGCTTCCTCTTCCCGACAAAATTCCCCGTTGTCACGTCCTTGATCTTGTTCACATCACCCCCTCCCTCCTGGACAACAACTTGTTGAGCTTCATGCACTCCTTCTCCTCCTTCTTGTTCCTTTTGACGGCCGACGGTGATTTCATAATAGCACAAAGCCGAATTCAACACCTCCATTGTGATGCCTAACTGCTCTGGGATGCCATGGAATACAGGCGCAATTTTGTGTTCAACACCTGATTTGGACGATTCGGCGTATCTCCCAACAGCAACGGCAGGTCGAAGTGCATCACTGCCACCCGTTCCAGACTCCCATCAACCATGAGCTGTGCCAAATCACCAAATATCTTGTTGTAATTGTCCCGCTCAATGTAGGTGTTGGAAATAGGTCAAAGGTCACGTTCGCATAAAATACAACATCTGCTTAATCTCTCACAACAATGCTGTGTATCGTATCGTATCCCATCCTTCAGTTAAAAAAGTCTGCCCCGTGCGGTCATTATTTTGCCTCTCCTTGGAAAGTGTCGATGCAATTTTTTTCGTCACAGCCTTTTCGGCTTGAATATTCTTGTTATCGTTGCGTTGATCAAACCCAAAGACGTGTACGTCCCACCAATGATGGTGAGGAGATTCGTTGCATAATCGTACCACGGTCATACTGTCCTCAACAGGCTTACGCTTATGGGACTTATATCCCAGAGGAATTTGATCTCGGGTATTGATTGCACGTTGTACAGTATCAGTTGACTCTCCTGCAAAACCTGATAAATTGTGGTGCCCTTCTGCGAGGAGAGGTCATCGAGGCTCGTGCGTATCACTTTCAAATAATGATGATAAGCCTCATGGGGGTGGTAAGTTGGGAAGAACTTGCTCTTCATTGGGTCAGTGCATTTGTAATACTCCGGTATTGCATTTGAAAATCTCTCGTATCGCAATCCAAAACAAAGCCCACCCAAGCATAGTAGCCCCTCTGGACCACTGTCTGGTCATCCAAATGACAGGTGATTCACTCGATGAGTTAGATTCGTCATGGCCAATTTAATCTCGTGGTTGACCAACCTCGCCTCCACATGCAAATTCTCCGGCACGTGATTGATCATCAGGTGGCCATAAACCATGCACCCCGGATGATGCCCCTCAAAATTCCCAACGCCATTGAAGTTATATTCCTCATCATCATCATTGCCGAAGGGCACGGCGCTTCCCCATACTCCATGAGGGCCTCAATGGTCCTGTCCCCGCCGTAGTCTGGCATGACAGCTGATCCATCCCTGTACCATTGTATTGTCGGGAACACCATCAAGTGCTCATCAATGCATGTCTGCCTGTGCTCGACGCAGTCCACCCTCCTGATGCCAAGCCTCACCCTCTTCCTCCTCCTCTTCTCCCCCCCCCCTCCTCCTCCCCCTCCACCCTCCCCTTGCAGACGAGTGACAACCCAATTTTCTCGGTTCTAACACCAACGTGTGATAACAGGGATGCAGAGGAGGCGCCCTGGCTGCCTTCTGCTTTCTTTGGGAGAGGATGTTTGGTGGGTGCAAGACAACAGGTTATGATGTGTGATCCGTAGTTTAGCTTTCATTCTAGTATTCAAGTTCCTAGGCGGGGGGGGCACGTCCAGCAGGCTTCGGCAAGCCTTAGTATTGGAAACAGCCTCTCCCGCCGGAGTACAAGTTAACACACCCTCCCCTTGCTGCCCGCGTTGGCACCTGACCAGCCCAATCTCACAACCTCAGCATCAAATTTCTCCCAGTTGGGAGCGAGATGCTGGCACCATATGCACCACGGTGCATAGTAGTTGACAATTGCGTGCTCGTACGAGTAGTGGAACTCCTTCACGTTGGCCGGTGAGAGGTTGACAATGGAGTTACGTGCCGCATTGTCGACATTGTTGACATGCAATTTGTGCGCGACTGTGCGCTCTCCCTCGTTGCACCCTTGGAAGTCCTTAGTCGTGCCCGCGTCATCAACTGTCCACTTCGTCACGTCCTTAGTGACGTTTTGGAGGTTGGTCCCGAGGGTATCCCAAACGTCTGTTTTTTGTTTATTTATATGTTGTTTGTTTGAGCGCGTTTTGGTTTTTCATGATCTGCACTTGGGCTGGTTGGAGGCAACCCCGTCACCCATCATGTCTGACATTAGTGGGTGTTAAGAAGCTTCAAACTTACATCAGAGGAGACGCTGACAAACAACGTGATAATTGCAAGGGTGATCCGCCGCGATGATGAAAACAACAACAGCATCATCAATTGTCAATGTCGATGCCGCCCCCCCCACGCCTTTGCTGTGCGACCATCATCACTGCCGTCCGCATGTACTTCACAGATGCCGACCGAGCAAGGTGGTCCAATCCATTCACTGTACTCTGATTGATATGGGGTGCGACATCAACGGAGATCAAGGACGCATACCGCCATCTGGCATGGGAGCTACACCCAGATGTGTCGAGTCTCGATCCGGCCATGGTGTCTGGTCAATTCTGCCAAGTCAGGGAGGCGTACGATGTTCTCATGAATAATAATAATAGAAATGGGATGATGCATGGGTCGGAATCGAGGGAGGGGTGGTTGTTTTGGACGCGGCATTTGGGAGACATGATGCGCAGGAGCGCACGGACGTTGCGGGCACCATGAGGAAGAGGCCTGTTAGGCCTGATGCATCAAGGAGGGGCAAGTGGGGTGTGGCATCCCTGGGACATCCCGACAGTAGGGGCGCGGTGTTGGGGGGTCAGGGGGAGGGTTTGGGCAGTGGAGATGAGGGAGGAGCTCATCACAGGAGCTCAATGGTTGGGACTGGTAATAGCAAATTGGTGAGGAGGAAAGAATTTCATCCCTGGAATCCGGAGGAGGGAAGCTTGGGAGAAGGGGCTGGTAAGTACAGCATTAATGGGCATTTGTTTGGCCGGGCTAAGGAGGAGAAGCAGCATTCAGATTGATTGCGCGAGATGAATGGAAATTGTAATGCTATGTGTAAATAA
>JALLAZ010002111.1:0-17008 GCA_036939755.1 Stephanodiscus triporus | reverse complement strand
AAAAAAAAAAAAGTTTGTTGGGCGCGAGTTCACACGCCTGCTCGGGACGGATAATTGCTCCAATAACTGCGCGCTGTACGCAGAGAGAATTTCCCTTCTTCTTCCAGTCGGCCCCATCACTTGCATGTCTCCGCCTCGAAATTCACCCATAGAAAGTTCCGGTAGCAAGGCGTCATAATATTGTTTGACAATTACATCATCAACAAGCAATGACCGTCGCCCCCGCCGTTAGAACGAGGATCACCTCCCTCTTCGGGTGCAGGTACCCCATCCTCCTACCGGGCATGTCGTGGATATCCTCCCCCACGCTGGTTGCGGCGGTCTCGAATGCCGGTGAGTGTTTTGTTTGTGCGTGTGTGTGTTTGTGCGTTTCCCCGACCACCTTTCCGGTGGCCGAACACCGGGCCGCGCCGCCCCTCGATTCGTTCCTGACGGAGTGAATGCGGGATGGGCGCGCACTACTCTCAATACGACACGACCATACAATTCATCCACGTTCCATGATTTATTCTTTCCGACTGCATCTCCGACGACACAAAAAGGGGGCATCGGCATCCTGGCGACCGGACCGCTGAACGCCGCCGAGACGCGCGACGCGATACGACGGATACGCTCCCTGACGGACGAGCCGTTCGGCGTCGGTCTAACCCTCCTCATGCCAGGATCGCGCGAGAACGTCGAGGTCGCCATCGAGGAACGGGTGCCGATAGTGAACATGAGCCTCGGCAGGGCCGACGGCTTCTCCGATCGCGTGCGCGATTACGGCGGCAGGATCCTCGCGACCGTCACGAACGCAAGGCACGCCGAGGCCGCGATCGAGTCGGGCGCCGACGCGCTCATGCTCACGGGACACGAGGCCGCCGCCCACGGGGGGGACGTGACGTCGATGGTGCTCATACCGACGATGTCTAGGCGTTTCCCGAACGTTCCCATCGTTGCCGCGGGTGGATTCGCGGACGGGAGGGGACTTGCCGCAGCGATCGCGCTCGGCGCGGACGGCGTGGCGATGGGATCGAGGTTCGCCGTGACAAGGGAGTCGCCGCTCGCGGAGGGTACGAAGGGGGCGGTGTCCTCCCCGAACAATGCGGAGGGGGACACGCTGTACGGTAAAAACTTCGACGGCATACCGGCGCGCGTGCTCAGGACCGAGACGTCGTCGAGGCTGATGAGGAGGCCGGCGTCGTTCCCATCGGTCGTGTACCGCGCGTTCGGGGCGGCGACGAAGATGGGAATACCGCTGTACAAGATTATACCGGGATTGCTGACGCAGTGGGACAAGATGTACACGATCGCGCAGTTTGGCGCGGCGACGGAATATCTGATGAAGGCGACCGTCGAGGGAGATCACGAGGGGGGAGTGCAATTCATCGGACAGTGTCAGGGCCTCATAGATGACATACCGACAGTTGACGATCTGGTCCAGCGGACAATGCACGAGGCCGCGGATGCGTCCTTGCTGAGCTTTGCGACCTTTTCCGAATGCGAACGCAATGACGCATCCCGGAGCGCCGTGTGAACTCATCTCGCAATAATTTTTCTCTGGTACAACGTTTATATTATGTCTCGCAGAAATCGGCCGGAGACCATATCCCTCCCTCAAAATCTTGGGCATTAAAAGTGTTCTTTCATCATGGCAGCCCGTTTTCACAATTTATGTAAAGGTTATTATAGTGCAAATGCCAGCCCAACAAAAGTCTCTCAGCTACTCCCAACTTTTGCATCTCTTAACAGAGTCTTATCACATTCACACAATGTGATCAAATACCACACGGTACAAATTTATAACGGTTTTGAAACCTGGGCAGCAAACTGGCCACTCGCTTCACCGTCGGCGCCTTGCTCCTCACTCACACGCTTCATTCTACCACCCGCAAATTGATTCTCTAATCATACAATCGATACATCGTGCATTTTAAAGAAGACATCCTCGTTCGTCATTCGATGTTTGTTCATTTCTTCTTCCCTACGTTCAACCCGGCATCCAAAAGAAGCGACAAATCATCAACTTTTTTCACGATCTTCTTCGGCTTGACCGGTCCCGCGACGGTGCTCGCCGCCTTCTTCTCCCCATCCGGATCTTCCGGGTCGAAACCCGCCAGAGAATCGAAGCACGCCGTGGGGTCGTCTTTTTTGTCGTCGTGCTTGGCCGTAATGTGCAAATAAAGAAGTGACGCCTTGGCGTTGACCATGAAGGTTTGACGACATATTTTACACATGTAGGCAGCGGAATCTTTCTTTGCCTTTTCGGAGGAGGCTCTGTCGAAAAATCGAAGGTGGCGCGGGGAGTGGGGGGACCAGAAAGGGGGATATGCACTCATTAAGGACGACGGAGGGCCTACACACCACACACCACGATATCAGAAAACATCATAAGTACTTACTTCCGTTCTTCTTCAGTTTTCCCTATTTTTTTTTGGTTGCGCTCGCGAGCCTGCTGAGACTTTTGGGCATTGGAGCCTTTTCCCATTTTGATCTTTATCCGGTCGGTGATTGATGTTGCGTTAGTTTTGGTTGGCCTTTAACGGTTTGCTCGGCTTCGCTCGGCGAGGCAGGAGTGGCTTTTTTCTTGGCTGGGCGAGGGGTCGGTCGGGTGGTCAGGCGCCGCGAGGCGGTACGTACGTATGTATTTACACTATGGTACCTAGATACTGTAGAGTACCATAGGTAAGTACTCTACCTCTATGTAGTAAGGTGTAAAGGAGATTCTCTCCACAGTAACAGTAGTAGGTATCGTACAGTACGATATGGTAGATATCTCAGTTGTTGGTATGTAGAGTAGAGTAGAATAGTAGAGTGGAGTATCGTAGAGTGTGCGATACTCTTCTAAGTATCACATAGTAGGAGTACCTAGTACACTCTAAATCTAGCTGGACCAAAGACAGTGAGGCTTCTCATTATTATTTTAGAGGTAAACATCATATCTCATCCTATCTACTGGAATTTGATAAGTTTGGCCGACTATCTTCTACACCATGACCATTTTCGAACGCCTTGCAGGCAATGGAACCGCCGCGTCTAAAGCGAGGGAAGCCGAGGCGAAGGAACGCCGTGAACAGTTGCAGCAGCGGCGACTCCGAGACGCCGGCGCATTGTCTCCGAGGACAAAAAATCCTACGAAGCTTCAACATTTGAACCCTCCGCAAGATCAATTTGATCCACTGAAGATTCCAACGCGAACGCCAACACAAAAAGATGAATTCTTCAATCGTCTCGCTACGCATGAAACGATTTCGTCTGCGGCGCATCACAGTCCGGGTGACAGCGAGAGGCTGTCGAGTCCAAGGAAAATCGCCAGCCCTCGTGACGGGAACGCAGTACACAATCGCCTTTACCGGCAAGAGACAGCGTGTTCCAAAGCTCATCATACGAAAGAAGATGCCGAACGTGCACGGTCGCCGAAAAATAGCCATCCTGCGCCGCCTCCTAGTCTACTGAAGAGGCATGTAGAGCACGATGCAGCAAGCAGCCCGCAGATCCCAATCAAGATGAAATTGCACATCCGATCCAAGGAAGAAAAAAATGAGGGAAAGTTCTACGGCAATTTGGACATTTCACAAAATAATGTTCGAAAATGCATCAACAGCTTTCACTCTGGAAAAATATCTGCTCACGCACTTGCCTTTGATGTTATTACGGCACTATTTGATCGTGATTTCACGCCTGGTCCGCACTGGGACCGTGGTTCAGCCAAAGTGGAAGAATTGGACCTGGTTATTGACAAAACATTGCTGAATGGCGAGGAGGGAGAAAAGTTTGAATGTTTTGGAGTAGAGAAGGAGGCAGTATTGGATTGGAAGGGTGTTTACCGTGTGGCAAAGTCAGATGCAACAATTAAAATATCAAGTGGGAACCTTTATGTTGATGAGTATTCTTATTTTTTGACAGCATAAAACGGTATGGGTATAGGATTCGGCATGGGGAAATTAGGTATGTTCGTGAATGCATTATGATAACAGATATTTCAACACGAGACACGCAAAGTTACATCATTATTGCTGGAAGAATGTGAGATATCGGGGACTTGATTTCATTGACAAAAATTATGCAATATTAATATATTATATTAAGTCTGAATTATATAATTGATGCATACCCTGACTTGAATAAAGATGCTGTATCTTCCTTGCTCGACCTAGGTGCATCGAAATAACATCGATCAATGCCGATTCGATTGCATCTTCCAACTCCTCCAGTAGCCGAATCTGCTGTTGCAACATTCGTTTCAGCAACGAGGATTTCTGATTCTGAAGCAAGCCCACATCAAACAATGTGCTGGTATCAAAACAAGTGCCCATCTTCCATGAGTTGATGCCACAACCCTCACAAATTTCTTGCATTCTAACAGTGAGCTGCATCCATTCCCTGGGAGAGTAATCAACAATAGCCAGATCTGCACAGGACAAAAGAACAAAAGTTGTTGTATTCCGCAATTCGCAATCGATCTCTTCTCCCTGTAGAAAAGCCATCCATCGCCGAATCTGCTCCTCTAACGTGTCTAATTCTGGCCACTCGCTACAGGATGCATGGGATGTATAGGATGTGAATGACGCATTGGATGAGTGTAAAGTGTGTGATGGTGAGAGAGGGCTTCGACAGACAATAATGATCCCGTTCATTTTCTTAATTAATGGTAGCAATGGTAATATGTTGGTGCTATGGCGAAGGGACGACTCCGATATTATCGAATGGGAGCATGAAGAAGTGTCTGGTTCAGTTTGTTGCTCGGTTAAATGATGCCGGTGGATATTTATATCCCAACACTGGACTCGAATGCAAAGTGGCCTTGGCTTCAACGGTTCGCCATATTTATGATCTTGTCTGTTTTGGTCCCAAACAGTGATATCTTTTTTGTGATAGTCTGCCAAGGTAGGCTCGCACAGTTCACAGCTGGGGGCGCCTAAACTCGTCCCGACGCTATTGCTCGCAGTAGATGCTGTTCCGTTGGGATTCGCATCATCGTCGCATACATCTCCATAATTATCGACGCATTTACTGTTGGCATACTTTCGGGAAATGAATTTTTGAACCAGCGACGACTTTCCACTGAACGCATCACCCAGTACCGCAATCTTGCAAATGTGTGCCGGCTTGGGTGGCGGGGACGACGGAGGCGGCGGCGGAGGCGTCAATGAGGGTAGCGACGATCCAGGAAAAATACGCACCCTGGCCAAACCGACAATATTGCGACCTTGATTAAGGCTGCTGTCGCATGAATGTGCATGTTTCATGTTCGGCTGTTATCTACAAGTGACGGCACACATCGATTGTACCAGGTGTATCCCACTGTTCGACAGATCAGCCACAACTACAACCATTACCACCAACGGCTGGGATCTCCCCCTCCTTGCCCGCGGTTCCATTCCAAATAAAAAATCACAATTAATTATTATTATTTGGGGAGAGAATTATCCGGCCTTTCCCCCCTTTCCATCCTTTGACATCACCCCAAAATCAACCATCGGCAAACCCACAGCATTGCTACGTAATTTTCTACCACACACAATTACCAAAACAACCTAGTTAATCTTCCTCAACTGCAACTGAATGCGACGCCGTTCCACCAGAACACAATTAAGAATCCGACGTCAACGCCGAGAGGATCGCACCCATCGACGAAACAGAGACGCAGCCCATCTCCGGGAGTTTGGCGGCTAGACTTTCCGCGATACCCAGACGAAGCCTTCGGTTACAGTGGCTTCGGGACAACGCGGGGGGAATAGAATACTACCTCATCCTTTCTGGTGAAGTAGGATACACCGATCCATTTTTCCAGACGAATACCCCGCTGTTGGCTACGATCGTTACTATCCGGAAGCTTATGCCTATTTGGACGACGATTAATTTCAATTCTCTACAAACCAACTTCAATCAAACAACTCATGACCTACAACTTTACCTCAGAACTACGACGCCACGAAAAACGATTCTTCGCACGGGAACCCAAGGACCAGCGTAAACTAATTGAAGGAGTTCAACGGTTGGTACACCTACGATTTGTGAGGAGACATTTAGACGACGTCGCTAGACATCTGGCAAAAAAGCCGAGGAGAAGTTTGCGTTTAAAGTGGAAACAACACAACGCCCGCTCCATTCAAGAGAAAGGAGGCCCGTGGTACACCCTTATCCTCTTTGGTGAAGAGGGCTATTGGTCTAACGGAGGACCGTCGCGCGAGGGGCATAATATCACTATCTTTCCTTCTCGGTTGCCTTGCTGTCTCTGCGGCAGGTCCTAGTGCTCTTCAGAAACTCCAAGTCACATATTGCTCTATCAACAAGTAAACACTAGCTACGAATCTTCTGACCCGCTCTAGAGTTTAACATCAACACCTGGAATAGCAACTACGTGCCTTCCCTAAGACACTCCCAGCTGCGATTCCCTGCAGGACACTCACGGATAATCTATAAGACCCAGAGCTCGAAAAATAGATTTCTACAAGACTAGCCTACAAGACCCTGACCAAGCTAACAAGAACCGACGAAGCATCTAATTCCCGATCCTAATTGATAAGACTTCCTTTATTCCAACAAGATCTTCCTTTACACAAGAAACGGAAATTACCGTCATTGGACGATGGGGCACCATCTACCCTTCGGGGCAGGGGTGATGTACCATTATGTCATCATTTTTCTAACTTTTTTCATCTCGGCACACCTCGACATCATCCATCAAGGCAGAACCGCACTGATTTATACCGCGGACGTCAAACCACGGCCTCAACCCGCTCCGAATATACCACTCTCGTTATCACGCGGAACGATGCTACCAACGATGCAAACACGCTCTGCAGGTAGAACGGCGACGGCGATATCCCGGGAACTCGAGGAAATTCGGTTACTTAACAAGAAACATCATCAACAGGAACGGCAACGCTTGGAAGCAGAGGAGAAACGACAAAAAGATGAGGAGTCCGCCGCGAAAGATAGTGAGGAAACTTCTAAGACGGACGAGGATGCGCCTGCGGCTCTATCAGAAGGAACGACGCACTCTGAGGGACTTGATTTCACAGCGGACGTGCATAATATTATGAATGGTCTTGACGAGTTGGCGGCGGGAAATCAAGAGGACGGTGACGAGGACGAGCGCTCTCCTATGAAGAAACGGCCGGGTTCAAGTAAAGTGCCCTCGCGACGAAATAAGCCAGCAGCACGACAGGTGTCACCTCCAGACCCCACGATCCCAACTCTGAAGACTGCACTAAGACTAACTCCTTCGACTGAACCTGTAGACCACGAATACAAGCGCACGATTTTCGAGCTAGCGATACTTCTTACAAGCGAGAAAAAATTTGAAGAATTTACGCAAGCGTTAATGGCATTTCTAGCAAATGCCCAGATAGTTGACAAGCAATTTGTGATTAACCCCCTGAACCCCAAGTCTACGGCCAAGGATATTACCACGAAAGGGGATATATCCCCCAATATGACGAAACTAGGAGAACACATTAAGATCTCAGGAAACGGTCCGACAGTATTCAGCAAGAGAAAGAAATGGGACAAGGAGGAGGATGGACGTACCTCGAGGAAGACGACAAAAAAGGAAGAGTTTCAAGACCCGACAGTCTATTTCTCGATGTTTGTGTCCTCGATGGTACCGCCTAAAGATATTATTGATCGCACTACACATGAGTGGGCTCGCATGAATGGGGTTAGGCTTCAAATAAAAGAGCTACAGTTCGTGGATAGTGAGACGGTGGTCAGTCTCTACAAGGTCTCGAAACTCACCCCTAAAGATGTAATTCTGGAGGAACTCAAGAGGATTCTTCTCATGGCTCAGGAAAAAGCTCGTCAGGATGCACTCGATTCTGAACTCTACGATTTCACGATGGATCTGGATGTTGAGGACACATCGTCTCTTCCAGCAATGACCCTAAAAATTCAAGCAGCGAAATTACGGGGTGAAGAGGTATCAACATTCCATAAGTTGAACAATCGGGCGCAATATGCACGGAAAACATGGCACCTAGAGGTGCCCAGTAAATATGCAGCGAAGATGAAGAGCTTAGTGGAGATTGCAAAAACTTATAAATGTGTGGAAATGTTCTGGGGAGTTCATGCGCATCTGAGTGAGGTCACAGATACCAAGTCAACAGCGAGCGAGGCGAAAAAACAGGTTGAGATCGCGCAGAAACACACTAACTATGAAGTATCGATGACAGCTGAAGATCTGGTTGGGGTGATTGATCTAGACTACTCCGCAACGGTCTACCATCCTGTAACGCGGAAAGCGGTGGGCAGTTATTCACTTCGGTATGCGCTTATGAATTTCGTTAAGATGAGTGATGGCCGTCCAGCAATAGCGGAGGCCCATCAAAGCAGTATCTCAAAACCAACACACTTAGTGGTGCCAAACACCCCGGAGGCTGAACGGATGATTGGTATGATGAACAAAAATTTGCCCGCCTATTTGTACCATACGCTCATTGACTACGATCTTCCTGCGGACTTTGTTGAGGATCTACTCAAGAACTCATGCGAGGCGACGATGCTCGCTGAAAGGCATAGATGCAAATGGGATCCAACAACTAAGACATTGATTACAGCGGAGGATAGTATCCAGGCAGAGAGAGCAAAAGACTTTGAAGGTGCTGCGTGGTTCAGGGATGAATTTGGCTTGCTTGGAAAAAACTCCGCTAGAAACCAGACACGCTTCGCGGCTCCTGAAACTCTGTTCGACCTCGACGATGTAGGATCGCGAAAAACTATTCACGACCGTCACAAAAAGGTTCAGATAGCGGAGGGAGCAGACACGGTCATGGGAACTCCGCCTAGGAAGGACAATGCAAGGTCAATGGTCGACATGACCGGCGACGATGAGGACTCCGCATCCAGTACGAGTTCGGGTTCCGAGGGGACCACGGGCTCGAGCGACAACCGGTCGCGCTCTCAAGCTACGTCCAGCGAGGACGATAGCATTATGAGCGTGACCGGGGGCGGATAGTTGGCACCAGCTACCCTCCCTCATCCACGGGGAGGGCACAGCGTGTAGCGTCTAGTGGAAGGGGAAATGACCATGATGATTTGCGGCGCACAAATCGGTCCAGGGGAAATAACTCGAAGGGGAGACACAACAGAACCCGAGCGAGTAAATTTAGGAAACTTAGTGAATTTAAGCGTATAGTGGAATTAATAGATGTGGATGGCAGCCGACGACGAGTGGTGAATCGAGGACAGATGAACACAACAAGACATGAAACAGTCCTACAGGTTCTCTCGGCTCGAGCGCAACGGTTCCATCGAAAAAAGGATGTAGTTGAATCAGGGGTATCATGCCACGACTGGACGGTCGATGAAACAGGAACAGTCAACACCTCTGTAATTATTAGTGAAAGTGAAACAGAACAAAAAGAAATTAGGGAAATGAATAGTATTACACTCCCCGAGGAGATCTTTCAGGTACATGGGTTTGCACCTCCCAAAAAGGCGGACGGTGTAGTTCGATTGATATATGAAAACGTCAATGGTTTTCAGAATCGCATCTATGGCAATGAAAAGGTGGAAAGAGCAAAAGAGATACACGATGAACTAGAAGTAGATATTGCGGCATATTGTGAACATCAATTAAATATGAAACACAAAAAGAACTGCAATGGATTCAATCAACTATTTAAAGGAGGTGAAGCGGCGGTGCAATCAGTGGTGGCACACAACATACACGAAAATATAGGGAGAGTCCAACAGGGTGGAACAAGCCTGCTTCTCTTTGGACATCTAACGGAGCAATTGGATTTAAATGAAAGCGGGAAAGATAATACTGGATTAGGAAGATGGTCGGTCATGACATTGAAAGGCAATGGGGTTCGCACTAGGTTAGTATGTGGATATAACCCTTGTGGAAACGGCAAGCTCAATAGTGGAACTTCCTACCAGCAGCACCGGAGATTTTGGGTCACACAACGGAAGGATTTGACCTGCCCGCGGAAGCGTTTTCATGATGACCTCGTGGCTCAGCTACAACGGTGGCGCGAAGAGGGCGACCGACTGGTGGTGTGTCTTGACGCTAATGAGGATATCTACAAAAAATCGCTCGGAAAGTCCCTTACGAGGCATGAGGGATTACGGATGTCAGAGGTCGTCGGCGATTTTACCGGGAAGAAAATCGGCCCCACCTTTTTTCGAGGATCTAAACCTATTGATGGTATATGGGCAACTCCCGACATAGAGATTGCACATGCCTGCATCATGCCGGCAGGGTTCGGGGTGGGAGATCATCGCCTATTCGTCGTGGATTTTCGGGAAGAAAGCCTAGTAGGTGCGGCCCCATTTCGGATCAAGCGATTCGCATCTCGCCGCTTAAACACTAAGGTGTCAAGCGGCGCCACAAAAAAGTACTTACAACGATTAGAGGAGCAGCTATCGCGTCATCGTCTCATTGAACGGCTTGGACGATTACACACCACGTGCTCATCGCGAAAATCCTTCCAAAAGGGATTGATGGGATATAATGCTTAATGCGGAGAAAAAGTGTCGAAAAATTAAATCAGGACGCATTCCCTTCTCCCCGGAGGCTGCGCTATGGATCAGGAGAACGCAGGTATACCGGTCGCTCCTTCGGTACCACAGAGGACTTATTCGTAATCGGGGCAATCTGAAACGCACTGCGCGACGGTGTGGAATTAGAAATTGTCTCTCTATTTCCATTGAGGAAATACTGCAACGCATGAAAGTATGTATTAGTCAGTGCAATTACTTTCGAAAGCACGGAAAACAGTTTCGGAGGAAGCACCTATATGAATGCATGCAGACTGCGAATGAAAACGGGGATGAAACAAAGGAAAAGGAGATACTGGCCATCATTCAGCGCGAGAAGGACCGCAGCTTCTGGCGCAGAATTAACTATGTTATGGGGAAGCAGCGTGGGGGATCCGTACGAAGAGTACTTACAGAAGACGGGGCAGAGGAAGGAATGCTCACGGAACACTTGACGGAAAAATCAGTCACGGACGCTATCTTCAACAACATACACCGGAAACGTTTCTTCCTCGCTGAAGCGGCGCCCATCTGTTCCGGGGCACTCCGCGGTCAGTTCGGATACAATGCCACAACACGAACAGCCAAGGCTATCCTAAATGGTTCTTATGAATTCCCACCCGACTTTGATCAGGCTACTAAAGAGATTCTATTAGAATGTGCAAGGATAAGAGTCATGATTCCAATGGACTCCTTGAATATAATAATTACCAAAGAGGAATGGAGGAGGCAGTGGAGAGGGCGAAGGGAGTCGACGTCATCGTCGGAATCCGGTTTGCATTTTGGACACTATATAGCGGGAATAGATTCGGACCATATTTCTCACTTCCACGCCTTGAAAGCATCTCTTATCATTCGAAGAGGAGTCGTTTTGGATAGATGGGCACGGGGACTGTCGGTTATGCTGGAAAAAATCTTCGGATGCGCGTTAGTAACCAAGCTTCGATCTATCCTCTTAATGGAAGCGGATTTTAACGCAACCAACAAGATTATTTACGGGCAGCGGATGCTTCAGCAGGCACGAAAGTACAAGCTGGTGCCAGAAGAAATCTATAGCGAAAGGAACCGTCTGGCAGACGACGGAACCCTTGCAAAAGTGATCTTCTATGACATCGTCCACCAGACGCGACGGCCAGCAGGGATAGGGGCGGTGGATGCCGATAACTGTTATGATAGAATAGCGCATCCAATTGTGTCGATGGTATTCCAGTCACTGGGGGTACCAAAGGAAGCAGCGGCATCAATGCTATCTACTATTCAGGACATGAAATTTTTTCTTCGAACCGGATTTGGTGATTCGACGGCTTATGCTGGTTCGGCAGACGGGAGGAAAACGCAAGGACTATGCCAAGGAAATGGTGCAGCCCCGGCTGGCTGGGGAGTGACCAGCATCGCAATGCTTAGAGCGCACAAGAGAAAGGGGTACGGAGCCCATTTTCGCTGCCCGATCACAGAGACAGAGAAGGACCATCACTCAGCAGGCACAATTTTTGTTGATGATACTGATCTGGAGCAATTCAACATGAACAAACTACAAACAGTGGAGGAAGTACATGCCGAATTCCAGGAAAGCATTCTAAACTGGGGAAAATTACTGTTAGCGACGGGAGGGGCCTTAAAGCCCATAAAATGTTTCTATCATATGATATCATTCTTATGGCGGCCGGATGGTACATGGCGGTATGCAGACAATGTCGGAAGAGAGGATCTAATAATTAGGGTACCCCTGGAGGATGGCTCGCTTGCAGAGATTGAGCATATACCGGTTACGACTCCCACCAAAACCCTTGGCCAAATGACATGCCCCACTGGTGGAAGCGATGGAGCGGTGGCACAGATGCGAGAAAAAGCCCGTGTATGGGTGGATAAGGCCAAAGCCAGTAAGCTCAATAAGCGTATCCTTGTCTTTCTCCTGGAGAAGCAATTCTGGCCAGGGGTCTCCTTCGGCATCAGTAGTGTCTGTGCTACATTCAGGGAATTAGAGGAGTGCTTAATGAAGATATATTACGATATGCTGCCGTTGTGTGGCATAAGGCGCTCAGTACGCAAGGAACTACGACAACTGGACAGAGGCTTTTACGGAGTTGGCCTACCACATCCAGGGGTGGAGTGCTTAGCAGCGCAACTGAATAAGCTCCTTACACACTACGGGAGCAGTACGAGTTTAGGTATGCAAATGCAAGTGTCAATGGAGATGATGGTGATAGAAGGAGGAATCTCTCTGCAGATTTTATCAGAATCTTTCGCCACTTACGGGAAGTGGGTTACACACAGCTGGCTAAAATCGGTATGGGAAAAAATTGATATGTTTGGGTTTAAGGTGGAAATTCGTGAGCTCCCACTCCAGTTCCCGAGGGAGAATGATGAGTGGATCATGCGGGCCTTTACCAGTCTTGGGATTCCCGAAGACGAGTTGCTTCGTCTGAATCGGGTTCGGTGCCATCAACAGGTCATATACATATCGGACGTATTTGACGCCAGCGGGAGAGCAGTGGACAGGAAATACCTTCGGCCGCGGGCTCTTGAAGAAACATGGTCAACTTTAATCTTTCCTCAAGAGCGACCTCCACGCAAGGATTTTAAACTGTGGCAACAGGCAGTCTTACTATTGGCACCAAGAGGACGCCTAGACAGGAGACTAGGACGGCTGCTCACGAAAGGGCATAAGATTTGGCCATGGAGGTATGACATAGACAAAGCTGAGCTTTATAATATGAAAGGGGCAGTTATGGATATCTATACACCAACAGCAGGGGGTACACGCCGAATAAACAAATGGCAGCGCACAGTACAAAACGCTCATAGAAGAGAGCTTGGAGTTATATGCTCGGTTAGAGAGGAGGGGAACGGAGAGATAGCAATTATTTGCTACACGGAACCTCCGGGAGCAGCTAGCCCTCCGTCGGACTTCTGGGAGGTCCTGGATAGGTGGCAACGGCGTTGGATGTGGGAAAATCTCACGTGGGTGGGGGATGACGACTGGCTGGCGGCAGCAATTGCAGACGGCACGTGTATTGCAGTTACGGACGGCTCCTATATGAAGGATCTTTACCCGAACATCCAGTCAGCAGCGGTCGTTTTAGAGTGCACCCGAGGGAGGGGGCGCATGTGGTGCTCTTTCACTGAGACATCTGCGGTTGCGTGCAGCTATCGAGGGGAGCTTCTCGGCCTTATGGCAATACACCTTATTCTTCTGGCAATAAATGAGGTTCACCCTGAGCTGGGGGGCTCAGTGCAAATTTTCTCGGACTGCCTTGGTGCACTGGACAAGGTCAAGAATCTACCTCCTTCCCGCATACCATCAGGAATGGCCCATTCTGATGTGCTCAAAAATATCCTGGTTAACTGCAGCGACCTATCCTTTGCGCGTTATTACTCTCATGTTAAGGCGCACCAGGATGATACCATTGCTTATCAGGACCTCACGCGTCCAGCCCAGCTGAACGTTAACATGGACTCTTACGCTAAACAGGCCTTGTGGGATCTGCGAGCAACACAGCAACCCACACAACAGGCCTTTCCCTTGGAACCAGTGTGTATTTTTGCGGGAACTGAAAAAATAACGGCAGATTCCGGACATGCACCGAGGTACTGGACACACAGGAAACTCGCACGAGAGGTGTTTTCCCAATTGGATATTCTCTACTACACTGGCTTCGACAAAGTAGACTGGGAGATGGTGTATCAAACACTTCACGAGGTCCCGCGCCTTTTTCAACAATGGGCGTGTAAGCAGGTAATGGGCATTGCAGGAACAATGGAATGGGACAAATCAGAGGTGCGGATGTGCCCTAGTTGCAGTCAGGTGCAAGATACCTGCGCACATGTGTTGTACTGTGACAACGCGGGAAGGGTAGAGACCTTCCGACACACCATAAATCTAATGGAGGGGTGGATGGAAGAATCAGATACCGACCCTACGTTACTTGACTGTATTGCGGAATTTGCGCTAGGTCGGGGGGAACGCACCATGGTGGAGATTTGTAGAGGACTGGATGAAATATATCAACAAATGGCGGTAGACCAGGATGCGATAGGCTGGAGGAGATTTATGGAAGGTATGGTGTGTTCAAAAATGAGAAAAATTCAAAGCCTATACCACCTGCGGATGGGAACACGGATGATGTCAGAACGATGGACTAAAGGACTAATAGTGAAGTTGCTGGAGGCCACCCACGGTCAGTGGCTCTATCGAAATGTGCAAATTCATGACTCGGTGGCAGGTACACAAGCCACTCTTCGGAAAGAGGAAATACTGCGGGAAATAGAGGATCAAATGGAGTTGGGATCCGAAGGCTTACTGGACGAAGATCGATGGATGATGGAGGTAAATCTGGGGGACCCTGAAACTAGCTCAGGGGAACAGGAGGAATATTGGCTACTAGCCATACGCGCGGCAAGGGAGGCAGCGATATTGACGAGGCAGCTGACACAACACGCAAGGGCCGAACCGATGGGAGAAGGGCACTAAAATCTCTGTTCTGTAAATCCCTGTGAAAACAGGGTTGGATGGCTTTTAGTAGCCAATCTTACCGGGGATAATAATCCTCGAAGGGGAGATGTCCTCTCTCTAGCGGTTCCGACTGCAGCGCTGTTTGGTTAACGAGCCCTCGGCGTATGAAGACTCCAGTGTGGTGAAAAAGGTCTAGGTAGTACTAAGCAGTTACCTAATTTCTTAAGTTGTATTGTATTGAGGGACGAGCTCCTGCTCGACCTGGCGCAGGTGCACGTCCGCCTCGGCGACCTCCAGCGACAGGACAACAACGTGCTGTCGTGCTTGGACGATTACGACCGCGCCCTGCGATTGCGGCTGCGCGTGCTGGGAAGGTACGACAGGAAGGTCGCCGACTGTCACTTCGGACTGGCCCAGGCGTACGCCGAGGCGCCGAATCGACTCGAGGAGGGGGAGGGCAGGGTCGAATCGTTCGTGGCGGGCATATTGGGAGGGGGGGCGACGAAGACGACGACGACGACGACGACGACGACGGTCGGAGGCGATCGCGACGGCGCGGCGGCGGAGGCGGCACTCCGCCCGACGGAGGAGAAGAAGTCGGAATACCGTCGACTGTCGTCGGAGCACTACCTCGCGTGCGGCACGAGCTTCGCGGGGATGCTGGCGAAGATGTGCGGGATCGACGATCCCGACGCGTTCGTCGCGAACGTCGTCGCGGACGCCGGGGAGGAATCCGCGCGATCGTCGTCGATGTCGATGTCGTCCGCGTTCGCCTCCTCCTCCTCCTCCTCGGCCTCCTCCTCGAAATTCGCTCCTTCCCCGGCGACGACGACGACGACTATCGATTACGCCGGGGCCATGAAGACGTTGCGCCAACGCACGTCGACGCTCGTGCCGCCCCCGAGGACGTCGTCGACTAGGGCCGAATTCGACGACATCGTGGAGATCATGGACGAGATACAGGAGGCGATGGACACGGCCGAGGAGACGGAATCGGGATTGAGGAGCCTGGGCGAGATGAAGGCGAACGAGATGAGGAAGCGCGACGGGAGGGCCACGACGACGACGACGACGACGAACGACGGCGACGATGCGGGCGGAGCGGTGACCACGATCGGGTTCGGCATCACCGGTGCCACCGGCAGTGATGCGCTCGTTGGCGGCGGCGCGACCGTTTCGTTCGCGGATGCGACCGCCACCAAGACTACGACGCCGCCGCCGACCATGATGATAGTGAAGAAGAAGAAGAAGCCAATGCAGCAGCAGCAGCAGCAGCAGCAGCAGCAACGGCCGTCATCGGGAGAAGAACCCTCAAAGCGTCTCAAGACGAATTAGAGTTGGTGGCTAGGGTATTATCGATGTGGATAATCAGGGCATCGGAACTAGGGGCGGCATATTGAATACTCTATTCTCCTAACTTCATAAAACTCTAAGTGTATTTTGTAAGTAGGTGCTTAAATCAATCAAGAGTCACCACAAAAAAATCTTTACCAAAAAATCCAAAACGCACATCGTCGGTGATAAATAATCGTCGATCGTCGGGGGTCGTTTCGATCGGGATATCGAGATATCATGGCGTCGTCCCGCGTCGCCGACGACGACGGTCGCGCGACGATCGTCGTCGGCGGATGGCGCGTCGCGTTCCTCCCCACCACCGCCGCGCCGTCGTCTTCCTCCTCCCTCGACCTCGACGATCATCATCCCGACGACTGCGCCACGACGACTACGACGACTACGACGACTACGACGACTACGACCGCGTCGGTCGTCGTCTTCATCGCGGCGTCCATCCCGCTGGAGGACCTGTTCGTCGACGACGACGACGCGCGCGCGGCCTTCGCGGGAAGGACGTCGTCGTCGACGGAGGAGGAGGACGAGGAGGGGGGGGGAGGGGACGAGCGAGACGATCGCGGCACGACGACGACGCCGCCGCGGGCGGCGGACGACGCGGCGAGGGTCGCGCTCGCGGACCACGTCGCCAGGCGAATGCGCTCGCCGTCGCTATTGCCGCGTCGGCGCGGATCGGTCGCGATCGAGGCGATGGGAGGAGGGGATCGTCGTCGTCGTCGTCGTCGCGACGGCGGGAGG